>CM045763.1:152932573-153190487 GCA_025200525.1 Camellia lanceoleosa
CTAACACTAAGATTTCTAATACCCTCATTAAGTTTAATGTGAAGCTTAACACTACTGATAGTGTTCCTCTAGATGATCCTACTTTATGTTGAGAGCTTTTAAATTGCTTAGTCCATCTAATTGCCACTCACCCTAATCTTGCATATACTGTTTATGTGGTTAGCCAGTTCGTTTCTGCTCCTCGTTCTACACATTGGGCTACTTTGGTTCGCATTCTTCGCTATCCTTGGGGTACTATATGTCAGGACTTACTGTTGTCTTCTACTTTTTCTTGGATTTGGTGGCATATGGTCATGTTGATTAGGTTGGTGATGTTAATGACCGTAAATCCACTTCTAGTTTCTATCTATTTTTTGGCGATTTCTTGATGTCTTGGAAAAGCAAGAAACAAACTATTGTTGCCCGTTCTACTGCCGAACCTGAGTATCATGCTATGGCTTATGTTACTGCTGAAATTGTCTGGCTTCATTGTCTCCTATTTGATTTGGGCATCCCTCAGTCCTCTCCGACCTCTCTCTATTATGACAACAAGTGCTATTTAGATTGCCCATAACATCGTCTTTCATGAACGAACAAAGCATATTGAGATTGATTGTCACTTTGTCCGAAGATCTGCAATTTGGCTTTATCTCGCTTCCTTTCATCTCTTGGCTCTACAACTTGTTGACTTCTTTACCAAGATTCACACTCGCTTGGTTTCATTTCTTTTTGGTAAACTCAAGATTTTCCCAAACACCTTGAGTTTGAGTGGGAGTGTGAGAATAATATTAGTATAGTATATATTATTATGTGAATATTTTAGATTGTGTTAGGTTGTGTGAATATTTTGGTTTAGATTTATTCGTGTTTTCTATTTAGGATTGGTTTAGGTTTATTCTTGTTTCCTATTTAGGATTAGGTCTAGAATTTTTGTATATATGAGATGTACACATTGTATTGATATATAATTTGAATATATAGAAAAACATTGAAATCTTCGATTGATATCTACATTTCCAACACTAGGATATTCTAATCATCACTAAAGTCTCAACCGGAACATATCACACTCAATAGGTTTAACTTCTATCTTATTCTATTTCCAAAACTTTTCATAACAACAAACCGTTCACTATACAACAAAATCTTTACTATCACAAGGTCCTGATGCGCTTCTCAGAACACAAAATAGGTAAATTAGGTTCACACAAATCTCATAATAAATATTCTTATACTATCCCAGCGTCTCTTATACAATAAGTGGTGCCAATAATTAAAGGTCCAAAAGTTTTTTATTTGAGGTCACTCTCGTCCTTCATCATATCTGAGAAATAGAGGTAGATTTATCTCGTAAAATAATCCACATGAATCTCATATTCCATACGGGTTATCGTATGCCTATCACAGTATATCTCACTTCACATAATACGAACAACATAAGCACATAGTCACATAGAGCATATATGAATCACTCTCTAAATATTTAATTCATCCCATGCGCTCAAAGACTTGAAAGTGGAAAAATTGACGTTGTATTTTGAAAGGATTTTGATGAATCTGATAGAGTGCAAATTTATATCGTAGAAGCAACCCCGTACCCTATAGTCACACAAATACATAAAGCATGCAAAGGTAAACTAATGTCCTTCTATGATAAACCCATTGTGGCAAAAGTCATATCCCTTGAGCTCAAGGTATTTAGACTTGGTTGGCTTTGATACCAAGTTGTAACACCACAAAATTATCAATAAATTTTATAATTAAATCCATTAAATACTTTCCAACCACTACAATGAATATCATTAAAGAGTCTTTTATCAAATAATATCTTTATCGATTATTATTCATGATTGTATGTTAATGAACAACGATGTATCATTTCACTTGGAATAGTACACTATTGAGAGTACATAGATTGTTCATCTTTCAACTCGGAAATGAGGAGAATACAAAAGTAAAAAAAGTGTCCTAATGGCATACACATTTCAGAATAGTACTTGATTACACAAAAATAGACATTTAGTTCCAAACCACAAATTAGTTTGAGCTTGACAAGTAATATCGAGGGGGCCTTCGTGCTCCTAGTCAAAACACATCCATCATTAAGTCACTTGGTGAGAATCATCATCATTTCAGAAATATTGTTAGTTTGGTGTGAGCTATTGCCTAGTAGAAAATACTATTAACAAGATATATAAATAGTATCGAGATGCATTATGATCATACCATGCACTTGTTACAAAATCTTTATTTTCTCTTTTAAAAACCAAAAATGTCGAGATGCATGACTTCCATTCAAAATGGAATTAAATTGAACATGGGAGTGTAGGCATATGCTATAATGATCTAAAGTAAGAGCCACAAAACCATACTTATATATATAAATTTATATCTGGAAAAATACTACTACATTTCTTGGGATATTATTATAGCAGAATGGGTACCCAAATCATCCATTTCCCACCATTCTGCCCGACGCTCTGATCTGACGGAGACCGGTAGACACCCAAAAGCAGTTTCCATTCGTCCAGGAGTAGAAAGCTCAAGGCAGGGCAATTGAACATAACTCCTACGGGTACCAACACAATACACAACCATTTCCCAATCAGGCTCAATTACCAAGCTGTACACTATTTACCTCCTTTCAATATTTTCCAAATATCCACAAAAATTACTCTAAGGTCACAAGAATAAAATAATAATGCACATGATGTGGGTTTTCCGATCAAATTCCTTAAGGTTTGTTCAATTCTATGATATTTAATAATATCAACCATGAGAATTTCTCCAATCATAATTTTCACAATCTCAACATCTACCAAAACTTCAATACATATATCGAAAATTCAAAAACCTCGTATCTCCAATACCATTGTCAAATTATTTACCAAATTTTAACATTTGCTGGTCGATTTATTTCAAACCCATTATTAATCAAAATTTGAAAACTAGGATTTTGAAAAATTTGGGGTAGATAAACTTGAAACATCTTTTTACGGCTGAAAATTAACCAGCTCTTAAGTCCTACAAAATGAGATTAGGAACCTCGTCATGTTAAGCTCAGCGACCACTTGACCATTCAAGCGATCCTTTGTTGATGTGCAAGGCAAGCACTAGAAGCCTATTTTCTTAAGCTTGACGTTTTTTCTTGCTTTCAGCGCTCACAAGGATGAATTTTTACATCATCATTCTTAATGTTTTGCATCCATTTCTCATGCATAAGACTTTTGGCTCATTTTGTCTTTTTCATTACTTTACTTATTATGTGATTGTAAGCTACCCTATGTCTTGTGATGGTTTACATATATCATATAATTATTGTAAATCTTTATTTGTATTTTTGTGTGTGTTGCACTAGTTTCTTTGTATAGGATTATTCATATTTTCCTAGCACTAAACGGCTTGGTGTGTGGATGAGTACTAGGTCGGCTGCTTTCGTCTTTTGCATCTCTGTTTGTGCGTTTTGACTATGTCTCATACTACCATGTAGCTACTTGCTTACTTGAGATATCTCTTTGTGCCTTAATGGATGGAGGTTATTTCATAGGGGTAAGATGATCTTGTTGATTTTTGTGCATGTTTTGACTCTTTTCTAAAATGTATGAGATCAAAACATTTAAAAGTAAGTGATTTAGATACATACTCGTTTGCTTCTAGTAATTTTAGCACATTAATAATGTCAGACATGAACATATCTTGGTAATGAATCATATTGTGAATTAGTAGAGGCGATCCATGATCCCGAGTGGTAGAAATTGTAATTTATGACTTGCAGCCTTTAAGTTTAAATTTGAGATACTTTAGTTCTGACGAGATCATGGCCTTTGGTATAAGTCCGCAGGTTCCTGGTTTTCCCCCAAAAGATTGGGTGGCGACTAAAGATGCGGTGATGTAGTACATTTTTGGCGTCTCTTACGTTGGTGAATTTTCATAAATTTGTCAAATTTGGACTCTCATTCTATTTCACATTGCACTTATGAAACCCGGGCCAAGAAGGTTTTGAGCGCTAGAGCACACTCTCCCGAACACCCTCCCAAATGAGATACCATGGTGATGGCTACACTTTGATGGAGATCTCACAGTTCATAAAATAGATTTGTTTCAAAGCTTCATATAGATGAGCTCTTGCTTTTAATAATTTTTCTTCCTAGCTCTTTCTTAACAATTGATCATCAATTTTTTAATAAATTAGAATCTCAGGTTCAAGTAAATAATGAAAATTAAAATTCATATGAATTTTCCATAAAATTTAATCACTTAATTGGATACAATTCAGATGAAGCCGTAAATATGTAAATCTCATCTTATATAAAAAATTGTATTTAATTTTATAACAATTAAATTTTTATGCCAAGTAAAAAAAAAAACTAAATTTATATGACTTGGTGTCACAATCCTAGAGTGAAATAGAGTTAATGGTCGAATCTCGGAGTCAAGCAATCAGCTAATGGCCACTGTAGCCCTCATTAATTTGGTATATAATTAAAAGTTAAAAATTAAAAAATTATTTAAAAAGTTTAAAAAACGTTATTTATTAAAGAAGTCGAAAGTCTGTTCTGTATTTCCGATCACCATTTTTCCTGCATCTTAATTTATCTGATTTTTAATATATATGTTTTATAAAAAATTAAAGGATTAATCGAAAATAATCATATTTTCGCCGATTTTTAGTCAAAAGTTTAAAAAATCTATTTACTTAAATTTGTTGCTAAGAAGCTATCTGATATAACTTATAGTTTGGAACAAAAATATTTGATAGATGAAAAAAAAAAAAAAAAAACCTAGAATTTTGAAAGCTGGAACATGAGTCTTTTGACGTATACAAAATATCGATTTTTTTTTTTTAAGCTCATAGCAAGTTGCACCAAATAGCGTCGGTGATTATCCACACAACGAGGTTCATAATAGATTTTACTGAAATATCATCTGGGCCTGATTGCAATACTGCTCCATATGTAATCACAGTAGTATTTTTAGTTCAATTTGGATGCAATTTCTCTACTGGATAGCGGGATTTCCGTGAAGGGGGGTGTGTGGTGATTGGGTGCTGTTAGATTAGGGTAACCACAAATTTTACTGCAGAACTAGTGGCAATTTATGCTGGCTAGAGCAAAATATAGATGTTTCAGCTTGAATTCTTTCCCCCAAAAAAAAAAAAAAACAAAAAAGACAAAATAAAAAAAATCATATTACTTTTTCTTGTTTGCTACATTTTATAGTTTCAGGTTGACGTCAATGGAGATTTGAAGAGAATATGTCCAACAAGTTGGGCAATTAGGAAGTGATTCGAGTAGAAAGAACAGGGAAGAAATCAAGTTTAGAATGCCAAACAAGTAGGCCTAAGCTCTACAAAGAGAACATAAGAAGAAATAAACCTAGAAACCGTTTTGTTTTTCACCGTCAGTGATATTTAGGTCAAGTTTAATGATTGTAAACGTTAAAAGTCAAAGTTATCATTTGTTGTCAAAGAATTAAAATTAAGAATTTGCTTATGTTAGAATTACAATTTTCCTTACTGTAATTAATTTATCTGATTTTTCTGTCTGCGTTTTTCCGCCAGACGACAAAAAGTTAAGCACGGCGTTCGTATTTTTACCGATTTTTGGTTAAAAAAAGACAAAAAATTATCTTTGTTGACAGCGCAGCCAACTCGGCTTCCACTTAAGCACAATCTAAAATTCAGGCTGTGAAACAAAGTTTTCAATGCAATTTGGTGGGCACTTACAAATTTTCTTTCCAAGTATACAATAATTTTTTATTTTTGAGAAGGTATATACAATTTATATTTCCATCCTAAAGGGAAGGGACTGGTAAGACTCAAAACTCAGTCCAAATTGTCTGGTGAAAGGGCCTAACCATGGGCTGTTCTTTGTCTCATATTACAATGAATTTTTAAGTGGCTGGTTTCAACAAAAACTCAAACATCTGGGTTAATCAAATATGTTGAGGCTAATACAAGTTGTATTTTGGTACTAATAAAATTTATTAAAAAAAACAATTCAGTGTCAAAACTAATTACACAAAATGAAGGTGCAACTCTCCCTGTTCCAAAAAAAAAAACCCTCAGAAAAATTACACCCCCACCCCCGATAATTAGTTTGATCTATTACACTAATTCCCTAAATTATTGTCTGTGCAAGCTGTCGACATAGCATTTCAAGATTGATGGCACCATTTACCTATAAAATGGCAAAAAAAATCCATAATTTGGGTTAAATTACACTTTGCAATTCTATAACTACATCAAATCCCACTTTAATCCATTAATTAAGTCCTTAAACTTTGGATTTCAAGTTGCAATGTTGTCCTTTAATTGTGATCTGAGTGTTAAATTTGTTAATATATAATTATCATGTCACCCTCTCCCACATGATGCATATTTCAGACAAAAATGTAATTTTCTTTTATTCTTTATATTTCTCCACCATATTTTCTCTTGGTACTGTATTTTTTAAGCCAACCACCACTAACTAGAGAAGGGGTAGCTGATGCTGGTGGGCTTAGAAAATATAGTGAAGAAAATAAAGAAATAAGAAGAAAAATTGAAGAAAAATTATATTTTTGCCCGAATCTCTACCGTGAGTCACATGTCCATTGCCATTAGCAAATTTAACATCAAATAATGGAAGAACTACATTACAACTTAACCTAAAGTATAAAGATTAACTGTTAAAAATTTAAAAAGAAAAGAAAGAAACTGTTACAACTACAAAATAGAGAGACTCAAAGTAGGATTGATTGTAAGTGTAGGGCATTAGAGGTGTAACATACTCCCTCAATTTTATCAATCAACATGTTACATGCTCATAAAATAAGCCTCAAATTATATAGTACTATAGAGAAGTTCTGTACAATTCCAATGTATTAATTCTATATTGCTTGCAATATTTGATATTCTATACATTGTTGCAAACGATTTGAAAATCTTTACTTCACTTTTATACCCTTACATCAAATTTTAATCAACCACGGTCAGCTTGCCTATCAAAAAAAAAAAAAAAAAACGCTCAGCTCTATTTCCAAAATTCAACTTGCCTTTGTGGATGGTTGTAGAGGGTGTATAAAGAGGAAACCAAATTTGACAGATTTATGGCTAGAATAGACCAAACAATTGCTATGATCCAACAATACAACTGAGACGTTATGCCATTGCCTGCAAAAACAACCATGTGTCGATCATAAAATGCTAGTCCAACTAATGTTTATACCATTTTAAGGTGAAAAGCAAAAGTAGAGGTTTGCCTTTCTACTAAAAGCCGAGAGAGAGAGAGACGAAGGCGGGTAATACTTACACAAATTGCAGAAGCAGCAAAGGCCAGCTCGCTCTCTAGGGTCCTTTGATAGTAGTTTCCCAAAAGTACAGAATTGCAGCATAGTTGCCACATAAATTGTAGGAACACAAAAGCCTAACAAAAACTGAAAGAAGAGATATGTCCATTAGTAAGGGAAAAATGAGGAAAGATGGAGGAAGGAGTTGAGAATACTCACAGCCATCCTATCCCACAACCAAAGCAAGGAAGGGGCTTGTCAAAAGTCCCTAGTTGGAAGTCATCCATCTCTAATAAGGGTATATTTGCCTTTCGGGTCTCCCATATGTCTGTTGCTTGCCCTGCCAGTGCAAGAATAGTTCAGTATTCTTGACATTTACTTAGTAAAAAGATCCAGTTTCTGTAACAGTTCTCTTTTAACAGAAAGTAGCATCATATGGATCATATATATTAGTCAAAACAAACTAAATGTGCCATCACTATCACAATCACAACCCATTATTTTTGATGAAAGGCACCACAGTAAAGATAAAGCTTGATTAGCATGCAACAAGAACTTTTGGGCCAGTTTGGTGTAGCTAAAATTGCAAACTGAAATTTGAATCAGAAAACAAAAAGCTAAAAAAGTAACCCTTTCCCAACTTCCCAATAATCAACTTTTTCAATTTATATAAGTTATTTTTGCCTCATAAGTTGTAAGCAAGAAGCTGTTAACATAGATTTCAAAATAAAATTAAAAAAGGCTATAAGCAGCTCAAAAAGCTGCACTAAACAGGGCCTTTGTTTTCAGATGGTAACTGTGTGAATTTATGTGTGCGCTTATATAACTAGCCGCTACTTCAGTATGGAGTAAAATCGAATAACAATGACAAGGTGTTGAAGTTTTACTAAATCATAAACAATGGAAGGGTATGTGTTAAAATAAGTAGTTCCATTAAAATATAAATCCAAAAATCATTAAGATTCTTTAGATTGATATCCTCCCATGCGAAATCAATAAAAATGATACCCAGGGACTTCAAAGTCACTCAGACCCAGGCAATAGGCAGTCATGAAATGATGCCATGGCATTGGAGAGTATAACCAATCAATTTTTCCTCAATCAGTGATCCAGAAACAGAAAATGGATGTACATGTAATTGAAACTTGGGTGGTAGTTTAGGCATGACTTAAGCAAATAAGAGAAGGTCAATGTTTAATTTAATATTGAATAATAGAAAGTACAATGAATTTGCATGTAAGCATAAAAAAATGGGTAATTGCATATTAATCACATCAAACAGTATCTACCTTTAAACGGTGAATTGTATTATCGAGCAGAAGGCCTCAAAAGATCGAACTGCTTATCAAACTGATCTCACCAATTCAAGGCCATTTCTCCAAACTTTCTCCCTCCTCGATTGTAGCATCTGTGACATGAAGAAGTTCCAATATATAGTCATTAAAAGGTCGAAGGCCATTTTGTTAGTTGTATATTTCCCTCCTTTTCCTTCACTCTCCCATAATTCTGCATGCATAACTTATCTTAAAAAGAAGACCAAATATTCAATTGGGCATGGAACTTCTAAGTGGGTAAAATATTGCCATATCCTCCTATAGTTACATACAAAATACTTGCAATAGACAAACATGTGCAAGTAATTTCAAGAACAGAAAAATGCAATCCACACCATCTATCAATCTTGGAAGGGACTGATGAGCTCCACAATAATTGTCTCTTTGTAAGCACCAACATTGTGTCCCTTAATCACAACAAAGATTGGAGTTGAATCATTCTCATAAAAGAACTAAAATATTCGTCTTTGACACAATATGTCAGGCATGAGACGACACAATATAAAAAGATAAACATGAAGCAGCATAAAATTTTCTGCGGAAGCCATATTAAGTTTTTGCATTTGCCTTTTAACCGATATTGGTGCATTGTCAGACTATTAAACTAACAAGTGCAGTATCGTCCTAGTTGAAATACTTCATCGTAGCATGATATTGAGCATTATTGTTGCTCGTGTAACAATATAGAAGGGCAGAATAATCAAAATCTATGGACTGGGGTATGAGTATCCGGGTGTGGATGTGGGTGCATGTTCAAGCATCAAACCTTCATAAACTTGAATCTTAGGATATTGGGATATGTATCCAAAAGTGGGATATCGTCACGGTGTCAACATATAGTTGTTAGAATCGCATTCGATTCACATTTGATTCAATATGAGTTTCAACAAAAACAATTTGAACCATGTTGTTGAATCGAAATTGAGTGAATACGTGCGATTCAATTTATGATTCATTGCAATTCAGTACTATTTCTATTTTGTTTACATAACATGAAACAATACCATTTTTCACTAAACTAGAAGAGATTAATTAGTTATATTGATATACATGATTTTATATATATATATAATTTAGTGATATTGATCATTTACTTTATTTTAAATATTGCATGTATTTTTTATATGTATATAAATATATAGAATTATATATTATATCAAATAAAATGAATCTTACGATTCACGATTCACTATTTTAGCAAAACTATTCACGATTTGACAACAATGCACATATATTGCGCTACGTATAATATTCTTAGATAAGATATAAGTAAAAATGTACTTCAAATTAAATCTGATTTAGAAAATATATGAAATTTTTGTAACTCATGATGAGATTCTCATCCATGTGAGAAGCTAAAAATGTTTTTACTAGCAAATATGAGTTTCTCCCTTCTTCCAAACATCATAAAAAATTAGAGGATCCAAGTGTCTAAATTGGAGTGCGTGTGTTGGACATATATCTCACACCCTTACCCTTGCCATATTCGATTGGACATGGGTACTTTCGAGAAAAAATAGTAAAGCTCATGTAACATAGATCAAAATATGGAAGAAAAATTTATAACTGGCAAACTCATGTTTTGTTATCTCTCTCTACTAGTGGTTGGTTGAGAGAATATTCAAGTAACTTGCCCAAACAAGAATGCATGACCAAATATAGTTTAGAGGCAAAATGAGAGGATACTTTGTGATTTTTAGTTTATAAATTAGAATTGAATCACCTGGCTAATGCCTTTCTTTTATATTGCAACCAAAGGGTTAATTCACTTATCTTCACAATCAAGAAACTGGAACGGCTGTTAAACGTAGTGGGATAAGAATTCTCTGGCTTCTCTATTCTTCAAGCTTATTATATTTGTATCATATATCTCATACTAGATGATGGTATACTTGATATACTCGGAGGAGTCAACATGAGAAGAAGCAGCAGCAGAAAAAGAAATTGACAATATCAAAAAACTGTAAATTTATGTTTCTATACTGAACACAAAACTAATTAGGTAAATAGAAATCAAGTCAATTACTTGGTTCCATGTGCAGTATTGCTGATGTGTCGAGAAGATTGAGGTTTTCGGTTATGCAACCACCCTCCAATCAAATTACCTGCTTCAAGTAATTAAAAAGAGTTTCAAATTTAGTGTTATCACGTTCGTTTCTAATACAGATTTCACCTCGTATAGCTACACTGGTTGGCGTTAAACAAATGCAAATCAAATGGTGGAATCTTAAAACTAATTCTAGGGTCAAAAAGATTTAGATGTCAGCCAAAACTCTGCTGTTTATTTGCATGGGCATCATTTCCTGTGGAGCACACATCGATAAATCAAACAAATATTTTACTCAATAAAATGACAGCAGAGTTGACCAGTCTTGTTAGGTTTACATATCATGAAATGATGAATGTGAAGTATTTGCCTAACAAAGAGCCAAATTTCAATTTCAGCTACTCAGCTCTTCTTACCCGTGCTTTCAATTGAGGCGTGGAAAATAAATGGCTTTCATTGATATGTTCTACTACCTGGAAAAAATAATTTCACTGATGGCCATGTAAAACTTACCATAATCTCCTAACATTCTCCATTCTTAATATCACCTTGAATAAGATCATCTCCAATTGTATGCACAACCTCATACCAAAGCCAAAATTTGGGATTTAAGCATAGAAGAAGAACCACTCCAATGGTGTGCCAAAATTTGGCATTGTAATATATTTGGGCAGCAAGTGTAGCAAAATGCCAAATTTTAGCACATTTGATCAGTTGACATTTTGCTTAAAATTTACAAAGTTGTTATTTTTCCAATTTCAGAATTTACATTTAGACACGGATAAACACATTGTACGGTGTACATTGAATCATATGGTGGTTAAAAAAAAATTGAAGATGCCACACTTGTGTGTAGATATCATATATATACCTGTGTGTGTGTCACTTCATCAAGACATTATGATTTGGGAATTAGGTTAAAAAAACTGAAATTCATTCCGAAGCTAGAAAATAGGCTAAATTTCATGTTCAAAGCCAATAAAAATCTTAACAAATCACAAAAGAGAAAAAATTTAACTCAAAGAATCAATCTTACCATCAAAACTGAAACAACCCCAAGGCAAAGCAATTACCTATAGCAAAAGTATCACATTCTACCCCAAAATAAAACACCCAACGTTGAAATAAAATCTACAATGCACATATAAAAACACACACATAGAAGCACAATCACCATATTGACAATAAATTTATAACTTGGAAGAGGCTAACAAAAAGCACAACTTGCCTTTGATGAATGAAATCGCAGATCAAGTTTTAGAGGGAATAAGGGAGATGTCTCAAGTAATTACACGATAAATAAGATTTCTTCTCGGCATTAAACCACTGAAGCTGAAGGACATTGACCCCTCCCTTTCTCTCTCTCTCTCTCTCTCTCTCTCTCTCTCTCTAGTCGTCGTTTTCGTTTGTAGGAATGTAAAAATGATTTATACTTAATGGTGCTTTTCATATATAGTTTTTGTTGTTTCCTTCTTCTGCCCTTTTAACATCGAAAGGAAGTGATTGATGAATCAATCAGCGACTGGATAATAAACTTAGGAGAAATTACAAGTCACGTAATTTGATTGGATTGGAGGATGGATGGCTTCAAAGTGTCAGCTGACTGATATTTTGGTGTTGTTTAGGAACAAAAAAAATAAAAAATGGAATTTTATCCTTTTGTAACAAATTAATTTCCAAACACTATTTTTGTACAATTAAAAAACTCCCATTATTTTTTTCAATTTTTTTTTAGTGAATTTTTTTAGATTAAAGGGTATTCTCTGAGTTCTTGGAGAACCGTTCATTTTATAAAATCTTTCACATATATTATTTATTAAAAAAAAATTAAATCAATTAGATAATCGTAACTAATTGATATATCGTTATTCGGATACACCAATAGGTCATTCTTATTTTTTGATGACAAACATAATAAATTAAATAAGTTATAATTATCATGCTCGATTTAATTTTTTTTATCAATAATATAAACAAAGATCTTATAAAATAAATAATTAAGATTATCGAGATCTTGTGTGAACTCCACAGATTCAAACAATACCTTCTAACCCAAATGCATGACTAGAGGGGAGCCTACTCTTCTTTTTCTTATATTTGTGGCAATAGTTTTCACTTTTTGAGTCTACGCAGTTTAGAAAGGTTTAGGAAACCCCACAAAAATAAAAATAAAAAAAAAATAAATTAAAAATAAGTGAGATTTTTTAATTTTTATTTTTAAACTTTGGAGGTCCTTCTGTAGGACTCTACGTGATTTTTTATTATTTATTTTAGAGGTGAAGATAATCTAACAAAAATTATTAAAATTTAAACTTATAACTTAATTCAACACTTAAAATTTAATATATAATTTAAAAATTAAATAATTCCATTTAATAGCCACAATTATTGTTATTTAAGTTTTTTTTAGGAGTTTTCCTTAGGTGTGCAACCCACAAAAGGTGTAAGTGGGTTGCACACATGTGCCACTCACACAAAAGGTGTAAGTGTAAGGTGTAAGGTGTAAGTGTAAGTGGAAGGTATAAATGAAATGTATAAGTTGCACACCATGTGCTTACTTACAAAAAATGTAAGTGCAAGGTAAAAAGGTGTAAGTGTAGTAGAAGTGAACACAAAAAGGTGTAAGGTGTAAGTTGCACTATAGCATTACCCTTTTTTATTGCTCTTAAAATATAAGTTAGAGGTTAGGAAAAATTTAAGTAATTAAAACCTTGTGTAGTGCTAATTGAATTTATAATTACTTAGGGATAAATATTGATGAGCACTGTTGTGACACCTCGTTGATACTACCACCACCACCCCTACCATTGTCCAGCCTCAGATATTTGTCGGTGGAGAAAGATACGAGAGATATGCTTTTGCAGTTGGAGAGTTATTACACTGAGGTGATTTTCTGGTACCTTGTTTCGTCCTTCCTTTTCTTTCTGCCATTTTTGTCGATTTATTTGGTATACAATGTTGTACTCCTAGAAGAGTATCCCACAATGCCCATGCCCAAAGAACAACTCTTAGAACTCCTCAGTCTCTCCTCCAACTAGCTTGTCACCATACTACATACTTAGTAAAGGAGCTCCATGAAGATAAAACCCTTACCTTTATGCCATGGTTCAATGCACGAAGAAGATCCAAACTTCTGACTCGAGCTTTTTCGATCTCAATGGAACCAATGGAAGGTTCTACCAGCCGAATATAGCAAAACTCCACTCGCCAACAGCAAGTCGACAGTACATACAGAAAGAGGGTGAGTTCGCCGAATGGGGAGAATTTTCATCTAAGGAGAGAAGTCCTTGAAAAACAAATATGAACTGGAGGAATACTTGGCGAAAGCGAAGCGGAGGAACAATTCTTTGCTCTCTGAAAGAAAGATGTCCCGCAAATTCGTCACAAAATTTCTGAATTAAAACATTTTCGAGGATCACTACAAAAGAGAGAGGCCCCCATATACTAGCCCTTTTAATTCATTTCCTTTTAAATGAAGAAGTAAAAAATGGGCGTAAAATAATATTTGTTTGTAAGTCGAGATTTTGTTAAGTCTGAGTTATGTCAAAATTGTTGCCTCTCCGCTTTGGAGGAAGGCGACTTCCTTAGATTAGGGATACACAAAAACAAAATCAATAATTTATATACTGACGAAGAACTGTCCTCCTCCTCTGATAACATGAACCAGAGCAGAGGCCCATCCGCCCAATCTCCCTCTACCTTGAAGGACCCTCAAGAACAGGCAAAGCCGCCTGGGCCAGAAGCCTCGGACGACACAATTACTTCTCCGGCAGAATAAGCTTCAAGGACTACGACTAAGACGCCGTCTACAACGTCATAGACGACATCAAATACTCGATAGTCCTTACCGAATTAATGAAGAATTTAGTAGGATGCCAGAGAGATTTCCATGTATTTGTTAAGTTCCAACCAGATCTCACTATTAGAGGAGGAATTCCTTGTATTTTATTAACAAATGGGGACAGTAGTTGGTTAGATGCAATGTCCCCAAAAATGAGAGAATGGTTTGATGTTAATGTAACCACTGTCATCATTAATGAAAAATTTTATTAATTTTATTTATAAAACCACTCAAAGTTTTATTTACTTAGTACATTTCCCTTATCATCAACTGTTACATCTTGAGTCACATCACTATTTTTTACACTGATGATTACATTTCGTAAAACATTAGAAAATTTTGTTGGATCCATAACAACTGATCCTCTACGATCAACTTCCTCTTTGCTAACACCAACCTCTGAAATCGACGGACCAGGATCAACATCACTGGTGTCATCACCACCTCTGCGTACATCCATCTCTGACAAACTCAGACGACCTCTGCGTTCATGAATAACTGAAACCACTTTCCCCAAAACCTCCTAACAACAAATCTCTTCGCCTCTCCGGTAAACCAACAAACTTAGTCCGTGTCAGAATGGGAATGGCCTTCGTTGGAGGACAATGCAAACATCAACATTATCATTAGTATATTTTTAGATAACACAACAATAGAGGGGCCCTCATTTGAATCTTCGGCATGTCACTTTCGTACAATACTTGAGATAATTCTTCATTTTACAATCGTAACCCCCCTTTTAATATTGGAATTTTCAAGTCGATACTTCACCATCCATGGCTTTTGTTTGTCGATTAATTGAACAATAACCATTCCATAATAGACTAACTCGCATTGACAATCCTAATGGAAAAATAAACCACGCTTACAAACTGTCATTATCGTCTAACCTCCGATCATAAACATTTACTCGACCAACCCACTAGCATTGGAGTGCAAAGGAGAATATTTTATCAATATTTTATCAACCTTAATACTTTTTGTTTGTATCTTAACCTCAATTGAGAAAATAAATTAGGCAACGCAAGTTCAATACAACTAAAATCACTTCTTTGAAACACCTTCAACAACCCCAGCTTTTTATATCGCCCACCTCCATTAACACGAACATTAGAAATAAAAATACATCAAATTACAATTCTAAACAATTTTAAAGTACATTTGACTCCTTAAAGTAATTTTGCATTCCTTTCCATTAACGAGTAGCCACTAAATATATGGCACCCTTTTGAATCTCGCCAACATTTAGAAGTAATTGTGTTGTCAGGGCTTAGGCTGACGGTTTTGCTGTTCTTGAGGTCCTTGAGGTAGAGGGAGATTAGGCGGATGGGCCTGCTCTTTGCCAGTTCTGTTATCGAGGAGGAGGAGGGCCTTCTTCGTCGATATAAATAACTCCAAATATCTGAGGCTGGGCATTGTGGGTAGGTGAGGAAAACATTCTTGGCATGAAAACGGAAAGAGGCTTGGCGAGGCATTATTTAGCTTATTTAGTGATTAACACTTAACTTACACTGGTGTGAATGTTGTTAGTCGAGGCTTTATATAGGGGGAGGTCACACCAGCTGGGGGGGGCGCTATATATAATATTACTAGCGCCCCCCTGTTGAAATTGTACCCGATAGGTAATTTCACCCGTCGATGGACGTACGGATGGTGACGTGTAAGGCGGAGATTAAATCTGTAATCACACTAAATAGTAATCACTATTTGGTGTGACTTGGTAGTAGGCGTGGCCAAATCCTGTCCACCCGTGTCACGATCATGGTGGTTTTGCTTGGATAAAAAGCAAAGGTGCCGCAAAATTCCGTGAATGAGCGATAATGGGCGGAATTCAAATTTCATATTTTGAATCTCCGTATTTGTAGGAGGTTTTGGGGAAAGTGGTTCAGTTATTCATGAACGCAGAGGTCGTCTGAGATTGGACGGGTGGGCCTCTACTCTGGTTCCTGTTATCAGAGGAGGAGGACAGTTCTTCGTCAGTATATAAATTATTGATTTTGTTTTTGTGTATCCCTAATCTAAGGAAATCGTCTTCCCTCCAAACGGAGAGGCAACAATTTTGACATAACTCGTACTTAACGAAATCTCGACTTACAAACAAAATATTATTTTCTGCCCATTTTTTTACTTCTTCATTTAAAAAAGGAAATGAATTAAAAGGGCTAGTATATGGGGGCCTCTCCCTTTTGTAGTGATCCCTGGAAAATGTTTTTAATTGGGGGAATTTTGTGACGTAATCGATGGGATATCTTTCTTTACAGAGAGCAAAGAATTGTTCCTCCGTTTACGCCAAGTATTCCTCCGAGTTCGTCTCTATTTTTCAAGGACTTCTCCCTTAGATGAAAATTCTCTCCATTGACGAACTTCGCCCTCTTCTCGTATGTCTTGTCGACTTTGTTGTTGGCGAGTGGAGTTTTTCTATATTCGGATGGTAGATCCTCCCATTGGTTCCAATGAGATCGAAAAATCTCAAGTTGGAAGTTTGGATCTTCTTCGCATTGAACCATGGCATGGTGAGGGTTTCCATCTTCATGGAGCCCTTGCAACAAGTATGTAGTATGGCCGATCCTCTACGATCAACTTCCTCTTTGCTAACACCAACCTCACGAAATCGACGGACCAGATCAACATCCTTTGGTGTCATCACCACCTCACGTACATCCATCTACGACAAACTCGGGCGACCTCTGCGTTCATGAATAATTGAACCACTTTCCCAAAACCTCCTAACAACAAATCTCTTGGCCCCTCCAGTAAACCAACAGACTTAGTCCGTGTCAGAATCGGAATGGCCTTCGTTGGAGGACAATGCCAAACATCAACATTATCATTAGTATATTTTTTAGATAACACAACAATAGAGGGGGCCCTCATTTGCGAATCTTCTGGCATGTCACTCGTACAATACTTCAGATACCCCTTCATTTTACAATACGTAACCCCCTTTTAATATTGAAATTTTCAAGTCGATACTTCACCATCCATGGCACCTGTTTATCGTTAATTGAACAATAACCATTCCCATAATAGACTAACTCGCATTGACAATCCACTGGGAAAATAAACCACGCCGCAAACTTGTCATTCTGTCCTAACCTCCGATCATAAACATTTACTCGACCAACCCACTAGCATTGGGTGCAAATGGTAGAATATTTTATCAATATTTTATCAACCTTAATACTTTTTTGTTTGTATCTTAACTTTGAATTGAGGAAATAAATTAGGCAATGCAAGTTCAATACAACTAAAATCACTTGTTGAAACACCTTCAACAACCCCGCTTTTATATAGTCCACTCATTAACTTGAACATTAGAAATAAAAATATATCAAATTACAATTCTAAATGCTTTTAAAGTACATTTGACTCCTTAAAGTAATTTTGCATTCCTTTCCACTAGCGATATGACCATTAAATATATGGCACCCTTTTGAATCTCGCCAACATTTCCCATGACATATATCTTTGTAGTCCGTCCAAACATCAATGGAAGAACTGGGTCCACAACTTATCCCGTGATTTAACGCATTTCTTTGTCCTTGCCACCAACGAGCTTGAACCTCATTTCTTTAGCATCCAAACCGTCGAGTCGGGATCAACAATCAAGTCTCGGGATTACCTCGCCAACTCAATAAATATCTTGTCGGTGTAGGGCGGAATCGGCGGACTATTATCCTTGATGACAAAAACAACACGTGGTGGACCCACGGCCGCCTTAGCATCTTGTCCCAATTGAACATTACCAATGAATTTGATACCCTTAACCACGATCTTGTCTGATTGACGGTCAAATCTCTTATTACCCAACTCAATACCATTAAGTAATCTCGCCACGCCTTTATTATCAAACTTAACGTCCCTTAATTGTTCATCGTATAGCTGTAATTTCCTTACTCCCCTTTTAGTCTTCTTAATAAATCGGGAAATATTCTGAATGTATCGTCTACGAACATACTGGGTCTTAAAAGGTGCACGACTACGGTAACTACGCCTATATCCACTGGCTGCCGGTGTCCTTGACCTCCGGTACGCAAGGGGGGTCCAGTAATGGCTGCTTCCTATTCCTTCCATTTTTAATAAATAACTCCAAATCTTTTATATAGTGGCTGCTACTGTTAGTGGAAAGGAATGCAAAATTACTTTAAGGAGTCAAATGTACTTTAAAACTATTTAGAATTGTAATTTGATGTATTTTTATTTCTAATGTTCAGGTTAATGGAGGTGGACGATATAAAAACTGGGGTTGTTGAAGGTGTTTCAGCAAGTGATTTCAGTTGTATTGAACTTGCTTTGCCTAATTTATTTTCTCAATTGAGGTTAAGATACAAACAAAAAAGTTTTAAGGTTGATAAAATATTGATAAAATATTCCCCCATTTGCGCACCCAATGCTAGTGGGTTGGTCAGAGTAAATGTTTATGATCGGAGGTTAGACGGTAATAGCGGTTTGCGTGGTTTATTTTCGATGAGATTGTCAAGAGTTAGTCTATTATAGGAATGGTTATTGTTCAATTAACGATAATGCCATGGGTGAAGTATCGACTTGAAAATTCAATATTAAAGAGGGGTTACGTATTGTAAAATGAAGGGGTATCTGAAGTATTATGCGAGTGACATGCCGAAGATTTCTATTCGATTTTGACACCGGACTAAATCTGTTGGTTTCTTCAGGCGAAGAGATTTGTTAGTATTCATGAACGCAGAGGTTTCTAGGTTTGTCGACGATTTCAGAGGGTTGGTGTTAGTAAAGATGAAGTTGATAAGAGGATCAATTTTTATGGATCCAAGAGAATTTTCTAATGTTTCTGAAATGTAATCATCGGTGTAAAAAATAGTGATGTGACTCAAGATGTAACGAGTTGATGATAAGGAAATGTACTAAGTAAATAAAACTTTAAGTGGTTTCATAAATAAAATTAATAAAATTTTTATTAATCATGGCGGTGGTTACATTAACATCAAACCATTCTCTCATTTTTGGGGACATTGAATCTAACCAACTCATCCCCCATTAGTTAATAAAATACAAGGAATTCCTCCTCTAATAGTGAGATATGGTTGGAACTTAACGAATACATGGAAATCTCTCCGGCATTCTACTAAATTCTTTATTAATTAGGTAGGTACTACTCCAGTATTTGATGTCGTCTATAGCGTTGTAGGCGGCATCTTGGTGCAAGTCTTTGAAGCTTATTCTTTGGAAAAGTAATTGTGTCGTCGAGACTTAAAGGTTTTACTGTTCTTGAGGGTCCTTCGAGGTAGAGGGAGATTAGGCGGATGGGCCTTTCTGCCTCACGTTGCTCGAGTTATCGAGGAGGAGGACAGTTCTTCGTCAGTATATAAATTGATTATATTATTTTTGTGTATCCCTAATCTAAGGAAATCGTCTTCCCTCCAAACGGAGAGGCAACAATTTTGACATAACTCGTACTTAACGAAATCTCGACTTACAAACAAAATATTATTTTCTGCCCATTTTTTTACTTCTTCATTTAAAAAAGGAAATGAATTAACAGGGCTAGTATATGGGGGCCTCTCTCTTTTGTAGTGATCCCTGGAAAATGTTTTTAATTGGGGGAATTTTGTGACGTAATCGGTGGGACATCTTTCTTCTGAGCAAAGCGAAATTGTTCCTCCGTTGCTTTCGCCAAATATTTCCCTCGAGTTAAATCTTTGTTTTTTGAAGGGCTTCTCTCCTTAGATGAGTTTATAGCCGTTGTACTTCCATCATTACCAATTTGAATATCTTCCACTCCATCATTACAAATTTGAATATCTTTCACTTGAACCTTTTGAACCTTTTGGCCTTTTGAACCTTATAATAGTTTATAGCCGTTGTACTTCCATCATTACTAATTTGAATATCTTCCACTTGAACCTTTTGAACATTTTGGCTATTATTTGTGCTAAAATTGTTTGAATCTTTGTTTAATTTGTTTTGAACTCATGATTTAATAAAATATTAAATACATTCTAACAACATTTAGGATAAAGGTTTAGGTGAGAAATAATTGGACAAAATAAATTTTGATTCTATTTTTCTTTTTCAAATAAATCATCAAAATAAATTTTGATTAAAATATAATTAAATAAATCATCAAAATAAATTTTAGATTCTATTTTTTTCTTTCAAATAAATTAAAACATAATTAAATAAATCATCAAAATAAATAAGTCTAACAAAGATCTATTCCTAGATGATTAGGTCCAAGAAGACAAGAGCTCGACCCTAAGTGAGCAGATCTCGGATTCCAAATCTCGGATCCCAAATCCTAGAAGACAAGATCTCGGTCTAGATGAGTAGGTCCGAAAAGACAAGAGCTCAGCCTAAGTGAGCAGATTCCGAATTCCAGATCCCAGAAGCCAAGATCTCGGCCTAGATGAGTAGGTCCGAGAAGACAAACTTTAACCTAATTGAGCGGATCTCAATTCCAGATCACGGATCCCGGGTCCTAGAAGACAAGATCTCGGCCTAGATGATTAGAGTGCGAGAAGACAAGAACTGACCTAAGTGAGCGGATCTCGATTCGGATCTCGCATCCCGGATCCTAGAAGACAAGATCTTTGCCTAGATGAGTAAGTCCAAGAAGACAAGAGTTGACCTAAATGAGCAAATCCAGATCCCAAAAACAAAAAAGCACATAAGATCGTGAAATCGGTCGGGTTCTTTCTGTCGGTAGAAGGCCATCTGTACAGAAGGACTTTTACTGGACCTCTATTGCAATGTATACATCTTTCCCAGGTTGAAGACCTTTTACACGATATCCATGCAGGGGACAAATTCCTTGCCCATAGAGCTATATCATAGGGATTCTGGTGACCTTACATGCAAAAGGATGTCGAAGCCTATGTAAAAAAAGCATGAAAATGTTGTTGGAATTCATGATTGTGCAATAAGACCAAAATGTCTTATGGCGATGTTCCCATGGTGAACATGACGAGTAACTTAGACTTATCATATGGTAAAGTTGAATTATACTTGCATATGATAGAGTTGAACTAAGTTGGCGATATTTCTGAATGAAACATAATGAGTAACTTAGACTTATTCTATGGCAGAGTTGAATTATACTTTCATATGATAGAGTTGAACTAAGTTGGCGATGTTTTTAAATAAAACGTGACAAATAACTTAGACTTATTATATGGCAGAGTTGAATTATACTTGCATATAATAGAGTTGAACTAAGTTGGCAATATTTCTGAATGAAACATGACGAATAACTTAGACTTATTATATGGCAGAGTTGAATTATACTTTCATATGATAGAGTTGAACTAAGTTGGCGATGTTTTTAAATAAAACGTGACAAATAACTTAGACTTATTATATGACAGAGTTGAATTATACTTGCATATAATAGAGTTGAACTAAGTTGGCAATATTTCTGAATGAAACATGACGAATAACTTAGACTTATTATATGGCAGAGTTGAATTATACTTGCATATAATAGAGTTGAACTAAGTTGGTGATATGTCTGAATGAAACATGTCGAATAATTTAGACTTATTATATGGTAGAGTTGAATTATACTTGCATATAATAGAGTTGAACTAAGTTGACGATGTTTCTGAATGAAACATAACGAATAACTTAGACTTATTATACGGCAGAGTTGAATTATACTTGCATATAATAAAGTTGAACTAAGTTGGCGATATTTCTGAATGAAACATGACGAATAACTTAAACTTATTATATGGCAACGTTGAATTATACTTGCATATAATAGAGTTGAACTAAATTGGTGATGTTTCTGAATGAAACATGACGAATAACTTAGACTTATTATATGACAGTGTTAAATTATACTTGCATATAATAGAGTTGAACTAAGTTGGCGATGTTTCTGAATGAAATATGATGAATAACTTAAACTTATTATGTGGTAGAGTCGAATTATACTTGTATATAATAGAGTTAAACTAAGTTGGCGATACGTCTGAATGAAACATGACGAATAACTTAGACTCATTATATGGCAGAGTTGAATTATACTTGCAATTCAACTCTGCCATATAATGGAGTCGAACTAAATTGAATTAACCTAGACTTGCCATATCGACAGAGTCAAACTCAGAATGGAACTAAGTTCATTAACAAATAAACCAAAGCTGAAACACCTCGGGAAGCCTTTGTTTGAATCTGACTTCGGCAAAAGACCATAGTCACATGCTTAATGTGAATTTAAGTGAAACTTAGGTTCACATTAGGGAGCAGAGAGCTGGAGTGATGAACAAACTGAAGAGTTTGACACTTGTTGAAATTTTCAGAAATTGGCTTAACACTTGTTGAAATTTCGGAGAAATTTACAAGGTGGAGTTAGCCGATGCAATGATGAAATAAAGTATTCGAGATACATGTTACCCGAGATGACCAACCAGGTTGTCAAAACTTGTAAAGGGTGAAGTCTTAATAGAAGATAGCGTATGGAGGTAAAAAAACAATAACACTTGTAAAAATATTTTTATTTTTAAAGTGTTAGCCGAAATATGAAAATGGTTAGTAGGGCAAGCAGGTCAAGGTTTATTCGAGGTATTGTATCCCAGAGTTATTATATAGTTAAGGTACACTTTGAAGAAATGCAAAAATATTCTAAGTTTGGAAGCATGAAAAGCATGAAAGAAAGCAGCAAACATGCATAGAAGAAAAGAAGACATACATTCAACACTTGGAAAAAAATATAAGACTTGCATTCAGAAAAGAAACTTGTTTAGATACAAAAAGGCACTTCGGCCTGGCATAAGAGATTACTTGTTCATTTACAAAGACAAAAGGGGCACATCAGCCAAATATAAAGCTAATATTTTTCAAACAAAAGATTACAGTTGTCCAAAAGTAAGAAGGAAAAGTACAAAAAGGAGGAAAAACCAAAGTTCATGCATTTTCCACAGTCTGCGCTATCTTGGCAATTGGCATTGTGTCAGCCTCGGCAGACAGCTGGGCAGATTTTTCAGCTTGGACCTCGGCGTCGATCTCATGCAGTGTGTCATCTAAGCTCTTGTTGGCAGTCTCGACCTCAGCCTCAGAAATGGTCTTTTAAACCTCATCCTCCTCATCCTGAGTAAAGTGAAGGACTTGTCCATAAAGAGTTGTGGACTTGGCTACTTGGCGATTTGATTCTTTCTCGGTAACCTCAGCATCAGCCTTTTCCTTGTCTTCGGCCTCCTCGTCATCTGCCTCTTCTACTTCCTCGGCCTCATCCTCAAATTGATTAGGAGAGGGAGAAAAAAGGGACATTGAGCTGACCCATATGACGGAGGGGTGAGTCCTCAGGAACAGACATCTTTTTGAGCGCTGTCATCCAATCAAGATAGTAGCCTTTGTTGCAGGCTATGTTGACTTTTTTTTTTTTTTTGCCTTAGCAATGGCCTCGGCTTTGGCAGCAGTAACTTCGTCCACTTGCTTCATATTGATTTGCTAGAGGCATGAGCATGTTGGATTGACTACAAGGAGATGGAGTGGATTGCACAGTTATGATAGCAGGGATGTGAACAAGAAGGTCTTCTACGACAAGAGTTCAGCGAGACATGTCGTCATTGGTTACGGTGATGGTTACTCACAGATAAAGCGATTAGAAAATTATCAAGGTCTAAGGCTGGGAGCTTAGGACCTCAGTGTTTCCTGTTCTTGGTTCTAGCTGCAAGATTGTTGCTATGTCGATGTTTTCACTGCCATTGAGATAGTGGGTTGATGTGTGGAGCAACTGATGAATTGCTTGGCTGTTAGTCTGGTTCAGCTAGTAGAGTTTGAACCTTGGGCACAAAGGAAGTCTTCATAGTAATGAATGCTTCAAGAATAGCGATGATGGCTTGTAGAGGCCAAGAGAAAGAGAGTCTAGGGACACGGATTATTGGTTCGGAGAAAGAGTAACAATGTGTATCTGTAATAATCAATTTACTTGCAATTAATAAATGTTTCAAAATCGATTTTTTTTATAGATTGCCAGACAAGATACCCATAGCACTCCATCTTTATTAATTATTTTCAAACATTACACAAAATGAAGCACTTCGATAGATGATGGAGTTGTGGCCCATCATGTCGATCATCCTAAAATTGTTATAAAATATCAAAACTAGTCAAATAAAAACCAATGCATGACACAAACAAAGGAGCAAAAAGATTGATATTTTATAGATTGATTAGTAAAATCAATCTACAAAATATAATCTATTTAATTGGTGTAAACATTAACAAAGAAACCGTAGTCTATTTAATTGGAGTAAAATCTATAACATATATAAAAAGTGCATAAGCTTGTTCTAATCGTTCTAACACTAAGTAATTTGTCCACCTTGCCTCATCTTGGAAAATTTTTTGCGAGATTGTTCGTAAGCTACTACAACAAGCCATCTTTGATGAGTGGTGCCGTATTTGAGGTGTATGCCAAAGGTGTTGCTAGACAAGCTTGCTGCTTTATAATCGAAAGGGAAGCCAACCAACAAACTCCATGCATGCTGTCTAGAGAATTCTTTTTAGTAGTTATCAAATTTCAGATTCTAAAAAATCAAAATTTTTCATATGCTTTGGCGATTTCAATATCGTGGATGTTATCACGGTTGTTTTCGACAACCAAATAACCTGGTATGTTATTTTTTTACTCCTTTACTATAATCTGTTACTTTTTATTTCTGTTAATCCTTCTTTTTTCTTGATGGATTTTTGTCTTGTTGGTGTTTGAATGAACTACTACAATTTTATATTTTGCTTTCGCCATGCGTTTGACGATATGTCCAATAAAGAAATGAAAACCATCTTTTTAGTCTTGCATTCTTATTCACTGGTTGGAAAAGACAATGGAATTAATTTGTTTGCTTGTTTTCCCTGGTTGAACTTTCACAAAAGAATCTATCAAATACAATTATTTATGTTGTATAATATCCAACCATGTTATTTTGGTTCTTGTACCTTTCTCTATATTTATGTAAACTATGTGTTTGTCAATATGTCTAAACGAACAAAGAAGTATAACAACTTGATTTGGGCAATTTGATTAGGGTAATTTTTATTGAGTAGGAGAGTTCTATGATTAACTTAATTTTTTATTCTACTTTTTACAATCATTTTTGTATAGGTCTTTCGTTGATTATATGTACTAATCTTTTGCTTTTGTTTTTGGTTTATGTGATGTACCTTGGCAATAGATCCTAAATTTACTTTTGTCAAAAATATATATGAATCACATAGTCAAAAGTAGATATACATATTAGTGAAACTTCTTCAAAGTTTTAGTATGCGTAGAAGTTAGATGTTTCCACATTTCTTGAAATATAGACAAGTAGTTAATACAAAGTCAATAGCTGGAAAAAAAATTCCTCAATTCTTCTTTTTAATATATGTTGCATCTATTATTTGTTTTCATAAAAACATAGCTTTTCCAATGTTCTATTTTTTTCAAAATTCAACTAGACAAAGTCATTGTCAGAGTAATTGTGATTTTCTATATGAACCCTTCCTCACCACTTCTTGCAATCTTAGCATAATTTTGTTAGATCATAATAAAGAAGTAAAAAAGTTAATAGTGATTCTTCATTTTCCTTCTCTAGATTTTTTTTTTTTTTTGGGTGAATAACCAAAAAAAGAAAAACTACAACCAGCTTCTTTCTCCCTGGTTATTTTGGTAATTATTAGACTTCATCTTAACAAAATGTTAGAAATTGATTTCCTATTTGGTTCAAATTTAATACTGTAGGCCTTTAGTTCATGACTATGTACCATTTTTTAGGTTGCTGGCTGTTGGAGGCCTTAGAACATCATGAACTTGGAAAAAAATTATATAACTTTTTGGTGTTGCAACATAAAGCTATAATTGCAACTTTTTAGGGCCTGCAACATATAAGTAATGATAGTAAGCATATTTTTCCCTCTCTTGAGCACTTTTTTCTATGATTATTTTTTCCTTTGTCTTCTTTTAATTTTAATTTTTCCGTTGCCTAATTTATTTTACTTTATGAACATTAGGTGATTTTGCAGCTATGATCCTTTTACTCTAATAATTTCTTTCACATTTTTTACACTATTTCTTTTCTTTTCAATCATGGGATTTGCATTTATGCATATGCAGATACAATACCATTAAAATCTCCAGAATATGTAGAAGCATCAGTGTAGGTTGCTTTTCGTGTTTCTCGGAGGGATTTAGTCTCCTCGGATACGATAGCCCTACAGTTCGGACTCCCGTGATTCTGAATCTGGTTTCATAAGTGCAATGTGAAATAGATTAAACAAATGATAGTCCAAATCTGACAAATCTAAGAAAATCCATTTATCACCAGAGATGCTAAAAATGGACCACATTGCCAGATTACAGAGTCGCCACCAAAATATTTTTGAGAAATTTAGGAAGCGATGACTTGTGCCAAAGGCCACTTGTAAAATCATAACCAAAGTGTTTTGGCTCGAGAACTTAGGTATGAAAGGGAAGGTCATAAATTGAGCACCTCACTTACCCAACCAAAGATTGGCCTTTATTAATCATGATGTAATTTTTATTTACATTACATGCTCTTGTTTGATTAATATGTTCACATTATTATGTGATGCACACAACTATAGCCTATTTCTTCCACTTTGGAATGCTTTAATTTCATGTTTATTTGACAAGAATTTTGAATATGCGCTACTTGAAAAGGTAAACTCATATGTACATTAATCAAAATCATCCCAACTTAAGCGAATAGCCTTCATCCACCAACATTCAAACATGTATATCACATAAGTACTTAACCTCATGGAAATATGCTTGATATGACAATACAAACACACATGCACTATGCTAAATCAAAAATGCTCACCTAGTACTCCGAGGCAAGCTAAAGAAAATAAAATAATTAGAAAAATGCATGGTCTAATATGCAAAGTGACTAGTGTCACACATACAAAATGCAACTACGAGGTTCGGTTTTTAGCATGTCATGTGAATCAACTCAAAGCATGCGGTAGCGCACGTATTCAAGTCAATAGGAAATGACAATGATGTTAGAATGATGAACCGAACTCGATGCATGCAAAAATGGATATTTAAGCATGGCAATGATAATATGATGCTACCATGATAAGCATGTAAATAAAAGGGAGAAAGAAATGGGGGTTGAAAGACATATACAATATTACAAGTGTTTACAAATTTGCCTCGCATACGAGGTCGAAATGAATGTCCTAATTAACTAATTATTACAACATAATTAAATAAAACTGAATTAACTAGCTATTACAAATTCAAATGAATCTAACTAACTAACTACACATATTAATATTAAAGCACTAATTAAATGGAACGGGACACGATGAGTTACATGTGTGCAACCGAGAACAACCTCCCGGAAACCTCTCTGTTTGCTAGAATACTACTTGCTTGGTCAAAAAATTCTTCTGTTTTGGCCTCAGGTTCTGCTCTATTCTGCCACAAAAATGCCACTGCCTAGACAAAAATAGGTGGATGGCCGGTCGGCCTTGGAAAATGGTCGGCCGTACAAAGTGGTGGCTGGCCGACCACTATTTTTGAAGGATACCCTGCTGCCACAGAATTGAAACAAAGCAAAAACAGAATGTTTCTAGAAGATGTTTTTCCTCTCTGCCCCTCCCTATCATGAAGATGATCAAGAGAGGAGTAGATTCGGTTAACAAATCATCAATTTTCGCACGTTTGTTATGTGATGATCTTAGAACTGATAGGACAAAAGCTCAATAAAACAAAATGAAAGACCAATAACACCTCCTCCCTATCATGGAGTTACCTCAAGGGAAGGGGTAAACATTGCTTATTGAATCATTGAACATTACTAAAGAGTATGCAATGAGCCAAGACACAATAGGTTCAATATAATGTCCAATTGAACCCAACTCAATTTTATTACCTTTTTTTTACCTCTTTTAATCCAATTTTATTAGCCTCTTTTACATTTCCTTTCCATTTTCTTATTTTTTCCTCATTTTTGTTCAAAAGTGATGAATACGTCCACTAAGTCCAAAAGCAATAAAGATAGCAAGCATAACTTGACTCGAGAAATGAGCTTGTTAAGCCCTTTTCTTCAGGAAAAATTACAAAAGAAGAATCAAACTCATTTAAAAGTGATAATGACTAGTCAAACTCAAAAAAGCAATAATGACATAGCCAAACCCAAAATGAGCGATAATGATTCCAAATCCAAACTTGATAATAAGCTATAATGACACTTTCCTTTGTGATTTCCAAGGGTCTAACTAGAAAGTTAGTCCCTTAGAAGTAATGCACCAGCGATGAAGAGAAGTATCAAACTAGAGATTGTGCTTAGCATAAGAGAGATGTAATGCCCTAGTAATGAACCTCCGAAGAGATTAAACCATTTAACATGAAAGGTCTCTTTCTTATGCTTTGAACAACAACAACTCTTAATCAAAATAAACAAAGAAATGAGGGAGATTACAGAGTGCTAATGGAAAGTGGGTGATTATAATGATATGAACATGCATGAAAGCTATAAAAAAATTAAAGAAAAGACTATCAACTCAAATGGATTGAAAGCTATATCCGCGAGGACTTACAACAACACATCTATAGGATTTAAAGCATAATTTAACACACAAAATAGCACTAAAACAACACAAAAGCGATTGCTAAAATTTGAGTTTTGAGGTGGAAAAAGTGAGGAAAAATGGACTAAAGTCAAGAGGTTTCAAACAACCAACAAGCCTAAGGAATGGTGGCTAACCCCTCCTCTTTTTTGTGACTTAAAATCACATTTTTAAGCTTAAAAACTCTAAAAAACAGTGTGAAAAAGAAAAGAAAAGAGAGAAAAAATGGTACAAAAGCTCAAATGTCCAGTGACCAGGGCTGGATTCGTAACTAGCTAATCCTGAAATTTCTTAGATTAATTCCAAGTAATTAAATTAAATAATGCAACGGATTAAAATAAAAGATGTAGATAAATATCTGAAGAGTACATAGAAATTATTATTTATGTAACGATGTAACATCAGTCAGATAATGATTACCGAAAAAAAAAAAACATAATATCCATATCAAATTTGAGGTTTTGATCCACAGGGTAAAACCATCATTCTTTAAATTTCTTTACCTGAAAGGGGTTTTAACAGCTATAAGCACATGGCAGAATGAGAAATATTATACTGAGAGCATGGGGGTATAAAAATCACCATGGACAATTATTTAGGATAAACGATGAATAGTTTGGTTTGAATAAATTATTTTTTAATAACATACATATAACACAAAATCATATAAACAAAATAATTATAACCACGATCCATCATAGACCAGAGGGTTATGAAGTGACTAATCCGAGGGCCAAAGGTTATTTATATAGCGATCCCGGTTCTTCCTCCTTTGGTTGTTGTATCCAGACTTGGTTCCGTGGATGTCAGTTATAGTTTATATCTTGTTTCCGTCCTTCAATACTTTGTAATTGAGTTATAGGATGTTTCGGGCAGGATTGTTATAGGTTGGGTGTGATTGGGAGCAAATGGTTGCTGCCCAGAATTTTGGTACTTCGCTTGAGCGAGACTTTTGTCACTCGAGCGAGCTCCTTGTTTTAGATCCTTCGCTCGAGCCAGGGTCCCTTCGCTCGAGCGAGAGTTGAGTTTTGTGTCTGGTGGCTTAAGCTAGAAGTCTTGCGCTCGAGCGTGCGTCTGTGTTTCATTTTGACCCGAGAGTTGCATTTCTTGGCTCGAGCGAGCTTTTCTTCGCTCGAGCGAGCGAGCTGTATGTTTTGGGTTTCTCCGCTCGAGCGAGCATTTTGTCGCTCGAGCGTGTTTTTGGGTTGTAGACCTGAAGCTTCGAATTGTTGGCTCGAACGAGGCTTTCTACGCTCGAGCGAGGATTCCTCGTGTCTGGTCGCTCGAGCGACCATACCTTCACTCGAGCAAGCCTGTGTTATATCAGTAGACAGTAGCGGGATTATACTTCACTTTTTCATCTCTTTTATCTTCAAAACCCTAGATCCGTCCTCTCTCTCTATATATATATACCTTCTCTCTAAGGATTGATCTACTTCTAGTGAGGTTTTAGCCTAGTCTCTTTGTAAGAAAGATAGAGGGTGACTTGGGCTACCTTTCAATCTGAAAATTTATGGATTTGGAGCACTTTGGATTTTCACCATCTTCTCCTTTGGTCTCTTCATTTTGAGGTAGGGATAAGCTACTCCATCTTATGAGTTTTGACATAAGTTTTATGCATTTTGAGTAGTTGGTGGTGTTGGGTAATTTTGAGAAAAGTTAGGGTTTGATTTGTAATTTGATAAAGGGGTTTTCATATATTAAACTCCATGTGTATGTAAGACTTGAAAAATGGAATTATTAGTGTCAAATTGAGGAAATTGAATCTTAGGGTTGATTTGTGATAAAATGGGAGAAATGCCTAATCATTGTGATAAATTAATTGGTATAATTAATTTGGAAAAATATGGAATTGAGTTGAAATCCATGAAATTGGGAAATTATGGGATTGAATGGTGTAGTTGGATTAATTTATTACTCACCTATGGAAATGTTGAGATTATATCTGTTTTGATGCATTTATTATACGTTTAGAAATAAGCTGCTTTAGGCTATCGGTGGAGGATAGTCTTGATTGTTGTAGACATTGCATGTTGATTAGGTAAAACTGAAACTAATCACATTCTATATGACGGTTGGAATAATACATCAAAGGTGAGTATTGATTGTACATGGATATGATAAACGTTTATATGCATTGTGTTGTGTGGGAGAAGATAGGAGATGTACTCCATGGTTTAGGAGGAGATAGGGGATGTACTCACGGTTTTAAACCGGATGTTATTTGGGAGGAGATAGGGGATGGACTCAATGATCTGACAAATATATGTGTATCGGATGGAAGTGTTATCTGACAAATATGTGTATTAAATGGAAGTGTTATCTGACGAATATGTGTATTATTTGAAGTATGGAAGTGTTTAAATTGTGAGTCGTAGACTCATTTAAATTGTGAATCAGGGTAATGTTTTAATGTGAGATGTGGTCTCACTTAACTGTTTGGCCAAGTCTTGAGCCATATCCATGGAATAATTTGGATAAGTAAAGAATTATGAAATGAAACATGGACTTTATGTCATGGAATTGGATGATGTTGTAAATTGGTTTATAAGTGTTAACCATCTATCAAATGCTATTGTTTTAGTCATTGTTCATATTTGGTTTAGTATATCTCTACTGGGCTATGGCTCACCTTATATGGGACATCATTTTCAGGTACAGATGGTATGCCGCCTCCAAGGACGTAGCTTGGGAGGCTAGAGAATTTGAAAGACTTTTTGTATTATCTTTTATATATTGCATGTAAATCGAGCCAAGGGCTTACTTTGTATAAAGAGTTAGTACTCTTCTTTTGTTGTACCCAAGTGTTGACTTGGAAAGTTGTAAGCCAATAGGACATTTACTTTTGTTGTCAACATGTAATACATCTGTAATGAATACTCTGATAAATAGAAATATGCTTTATTCTCTTATGTCAATGCATGTAAAGAATGTTGGGTTTTATGTATGTTTTTGAGGGCGTTACAATTTAAGTCCCCCAAGGCATGAGACTATCAGAGGGTCACTAAAGTGACAATTCAGAGGGCCAGTAATTACTTAAGTCCCCCAAGGCGTAGGACCTTAGTGGTAGTACTTATTCAAAACAAATGTTTATAAAATCATTGTCAAATATTTTCTAAAATTTAAACAAATATATCCATGGGTTTCAATTTAAGCAAATAGAGTTCAGAAAATAATCCACGTAATTGAAACATGAATATAACCATAAAACATAAAATATATAAAATAATTTGTAGTAATTCAAAACATTTGTAAAATATATTATGGTGACTCAAGGTATAATATTACTCACCTTATTATTGACCCTCAACCTTTACTTCTCTATTATTGCTTACTAGTATGTTGTACTTGTTTTGTATCTATGTATCTCTTTCTTGTTCCTTTCTGAAGCTCAGTGACTCACTATTTATAGTGGTAATGTGCACAGTCATGTGGTAAGTTTTGCCACCACGTGTCACTCAAACCATTTGCCATCTGCTGCTTCCCTAAATGACTTATCCAGGTGCTTATCCTAGCTAAATATGCATATTCACCACCCTATGTGCTAGGGTGATGATAGGCCGTGTATATCCCATTTTTTTTTTTTTTAACATTTCACTTTATCAACTATTTAATATACACTCCAAATATGTAAATATATATATATATATATGTGTGTGTGTGATATTTAATTAAACATTTAGGGTATCATATCAAAGATTACCCTTTAAAGAGAGGATGATCTTCTAGTTCACAAATCACAAGTTGAACACTCTCAAGAGCTAAAATTTGTATTCAAGAATCTCAGTAAGAGGCCTCAAGTTTAGGCTTAGGAAGTGTATGTATAGTGTATGTATATTGCAAGAGATGAAGGAAGAGTGTTTGGCAAGTCTTTGGCTCTTGGCAAAATTTTCCAACTCCAAACCCTTAGGGGAGGCCTTGTATTTATAGAAAAACACCTTCTCACGTCGGAAATATCTATAATGAGACAGCTAGTGCAAGGCATGGTCATGGGGATAGTCGGGTATCTCAAAATATCTGTTGTCGCTAAACATAGCCGATTGGCCAATATTTTGTACGGCCCCGCTGCTCATTGAGTAGTCAGGCTAAAAAAATGTTTTTGGTCCAAATAGGGTGGAAGGCTTGGGTTTGAAGCTCGAAACCGAATTCTTTTGCTGAAGATTCGAACAATTTACATAATGTAACTTTCATCATCGAGTGTTCGGATTGAGGCTCCCAAGTCTTAGGGGCGGTCAAAATAGGGTGTCTACAACCAGCTTTACGTAAAGGTTTGCAAATTGCAGAAGAAAACAGATGGGGAAAAATTTGGACAAAAGATGATAATTTTTTTTTAATTAAAACAATTCTTCAAGGCACACAAAGAAATTACTTCATCAACTTATGGAAACTCATCAGCAATATTTGAAAGTGACGAAAAATAATCCAAGGTTGCAACATAACATTCATCCGTAGAGAAGGAAACTTCGTAGCAAACATTTTTTGCAACCATATCAAAGGGAAACATGGCAACTTCCAATACGATAACCGTATATTGTCGAGCAAATTAAAGACATCGTTCATCATGAAAGACAAGGATATAGTTACATACGATCTAGAGAATTGTATGGACACATACAACTCATTAAAATACAACTATTGTTAAAAATATATGTTCTATATACATAATATACTTTTATGTTTTTAAATTACAAAATCAATATCCTTGCTTCTTCATCTTTCATAAACAGTACATGCTACAATGAACCATAACTATAAAAATATGAACAACATCCTACTTATACTTGAAATAATTATTTTATTATTTAATGACCTATAATCAAATCTTCGTAACTAGCTATTTACAACGTAAGAATTTAAAACGAGTTTTCAAGTAAACATTATGTAATGAATGAAAATGGGAAAATTTATAAATTCGATCCATGCAATAACATCATTTTGAATCCATTCTTGTTTGGATATTTTGGATCTAATCATGTATATTTATTGCAATATTAGTTATAACTTAATTTTTTTAATAGTTCAAAAACTCGTTGATTATAACTTTTATAAATTATATATAACATACACATTTCTAAAAATATACATACAATATTACTCCACGCGCATAATGTGTGGTGCCTAACTAGTTATATTAAACAAAATAAGAAGAAACTTTTGTTAGAAACAAATAGATTTTGCCTAAAAAATTGATTGATTTCTTATGTGAATTTTTAATTGGACCACTTTGCAAAGCATTATGAACTTAAGCATAGCAAATAATATTCAAATAATTATAGAAGTTTATAAGAAGTATTATAAAATAAGGAAGAAAAAGCCAACAAATAATAGATGGAAATAAGGGAGAATACTAGAAAACAAGGAGCCAAATAAGAATTTTTTCTCTCTTCTCCTTTATGATAGATGTTCTCTATTACAATGCATATAGGTTTGCTTTTATAAGCATATCAACCAATGCATGATAGCTTGCAATTGGTTCAATGCATGGGATTGTATAACTTCCGAAGCCACCTTGGGAGATTTTCACCAACCACCATGAATTAAAAATACTTTTGCTTTTGATAGTGGTTATCCAAAAACTTTTTCTTTTGATAGTAGTTATCCACATGTTATACAACACTCCCCCTTGGATAACCATATGTTAAGAATATGTCTTATTAAAACCTTACCAAGGAAAGCCCAGTGGAAAAAAACCTTTGATGAAGGAAAAAGAGTACAATATTCTTATATACCATATAATGGCATGGATATGTTTAGATTGCCTTATTAAAACCTTGCTAAGAAAAACCGGACAAAAGGTAGCGAGTACAATCTATAAATCTGCTTATATAGATAACTCCCCCTCAATGTTGCATAATATGTCTTTATGCCGACGCATCCCAATATTATGCACCAGCTTCTTGAATGTTGCAGTCGGTAGTGCTTTAGTAAATAGATCTGCCAAATTATCACTTGAGCATATATGTTGAACATCAATATCACCATTCTTCTGAACCTCATGTGTGTAAAAGAATTTTGATGAAATGTGTTTAGTCTTGTCACTTTTGATATAACCTCCTTTGATCTGTGTGATACATGAAGTATTATCTTCATATAATATGGTTGAACTATCTTTGGTTAAAGATAATCCACATCTTTCTTGAATATAATGGATCATTGATCCAAGCCAAATATATTATCAACTTGCTTCATGAATTGCAAGTGTCTCTAAATGATTTGAAGAAGTAGCAGTCAATGTTTGTTTTATTGATCACCAAGATATAGCAGTATTTCCATAGAAAAAAAATGTATCTTGTTTGTGATCTAGCTTTATGTGGATCAAAGAGATATACAACATCTGCATATCCAATTATTTGCTGCTTTGATTCATTGGAATAAAATAAACCCATATCAATTGTTCCATGAAGATATTGTAATATTTGTTTCACTCCATTCCAATTCCTTTTGGTTGGTGCAGAACTATATCTTGCTAATAAATTGATAGCAAATGCAATATCAGGCCTGGTACAATTTGCAAGATACAAGAAAGCACCAATTGTACTAAGATATGGGACTTCAATACCAAGGAGTTCTTCATTATTTTCTTGAGGTCGAAAAAGATCCTTTTTTATATCAAGTGATCGAACAACCATATGAGTACTCAAAGGAAGAGCTTTATCTATATAAAAGTTCTTTAAGACCTTTTGTGTATATGTTCATTAATGTGCAAGAATCCCATTTGACCGGTGTTTGATATGTAGGCCAAGACAAAAAAAAAAAAAAAAAAAAAAATTACCATGATCTTTCATTCACTACTAGAAAAAGGGGCATTGGACACAGAACAATTTGTGACGGTTTAAATGCCATCGCAAAAAGCACGCTTTTGCGATGGTAGTTAATGACGTCTCAAGATTATTTTTTTTGTGACGGAAAAACTAAGCCATTGGCAAAAAGTAAGGTTATATGCGACGGTACGTTAAACGTTACAAAATTTTTCTAGCCTTATTTTTATTTTTATTTTTTGCGACGCTCTTTTGGCAATCTGTCGCAAAAGTTTATTTTTTTGCTCATTCATTCGCGATGGGCCTTACATCGTTGCAAATGGTAATTCCTAAATTCGCGCCAAACCTCCCTCCCACTCTCCCTCTTTCCCCATTTTCCCAAACTCTTTGTAATCTCTTAGGATAAAAATAAAAAAAAAAAACCTTCAATATTCTACCCCAATCTCACTACTCTCTTCCTCCCTCTTACCCAGTCATCACTCTATCTCTCTTTGGCCACCATTGAAGTTTAAGCTTTGAGCTTCAACCGAGTAAGATCAGTTTGTTTTTGGCATTATCGACCTGAAATATAGATAGATCAGTTGATTTTCCGCATCAACCACTACATAGAAGACGAAGAGAAAGGAAGGGGATGAGAGACTCAGCGAAGAATAACACTTCCTCCCTTAAATCAAGTTTGGAGATTCAAACTAGGGTTTTAATTCGGGGATCTCAGAGGAAAAAAATCATTGGGGATTTCAATTGGAAAGGTAGGGTTTTGATTAAGAACTGACAAAATTAGTTTTTTATGTTGTGGAATTGGGTTTTTTTTCTTTTTGCTTCAATGTGTGTTGGTAAAAGTTGTAATCTTTGAATCTTGTGAAATTGGTTTCGTGTTTGTTCCTCATTTTTAATTTTTCTTTCTTGTTCTACTTTTGAAGGAAACATGGTTTTGGTTTTATTCATTTTTGCTAGTTTTTTTCGTTTATTATTTGATTTTTTTATTGTTCTTTCTTTTGATTTTTCCCCCCATTTCTGGTTCTTTCTTGTTCAACTTTTGAAGGAAAAATAGTTTTGGTTTTGTTCATTTTTGTTACTAGTTTTTTTTTTTCAATTATTATTTGATTTTCTGATTGCTTTCTTTTGAATTTTTCCCTTTTTTTGTTCGTTCTTGTTTTTTCGTTTTTGTGTCTGGTTTTTTTTTTCCCTCCTCCCAAGAAGTAAATTAGCAAGTGTTAAGTGGAAGTTTGGTTTGATTTTGTGTTCTCTTTTGATCCCTTCTTTCCTTTTGTCCTTCATCATATCTTCTCTCTAAAATCCTAAATTGCTTTCATTTTTTTTTTTTGATGGTTTTTTTTATTTTATTTATATAAACCTGAGATTTATGTAGAAGCTTATGAGGCATCTGATGTGTATCCTTTTGTAGTTTTAATTTGCTATTTTTTCCTAAGAGAAAGTGTAGAGTTGGGTTCAATACTATGTGTATCTCTGTTTCTTTTTTTATTTTTTGTTATTTTCTTTCATAAAATGGATAGCTTTAGGGGGGAATTAACAGTTCAGTGTATAGTTGTAAAAACAATTTCAAATTAGTGATAAACTTTACAAATTTTACTAATTGAAATGACTTTTCCATGAGTTAGTAATTTCTTTAGGGAAAAAACACTGATTTATTAATTTCCCTATTTTATTTTATTTTTTATTTATTGTTATCCATCAACTCCTCTCTCTAATACTTATGAAGGTGTCTTCAATCATGGAGATAGAGTGTGTGTTGCAATTTCCACAATACCATGTGGATCATTGCCCCTAAAAGAGCCTGCGTTTGGGAGGGGATGTATCACTTCAGATCCCTAAGATATCAGATATGTTTTTTAAATTCAAATGTCTCCAGTGTTTTTAGAATTCTATGCTTGTGTTGTTTGACCTGCAGGTAGAACCTATAAAAATTTAAGTAAAAATAAAAAAGAGAGAATTTTTCTATAAATCTTAGTTCTAGACGAATTTTAAACATAATTTGGTCTATATTGCATATGTAGAGGAAATTTTACAACTTTTAAAAATATGGGCATAATTTCTTCTCTCATGATATCATTCTTTTTATTTTTTATTTTTAATATTCTAATGTTCTTAATTTTGGATATTTAGAATATAGCTTAGTTACATCAAGCCCTTTTTTCTTTGTCAAACCTTTAAAAAAAAAAAAAAAACCTCTTTAGATTTTTAATATATTTTGATCCACATAATCTGATTTGCTTTTGGAATTGAATCAACTGCGTTATTGGTAACCACTGGAAATAAGAACCTCAAAATGAAATTGGTTGGTATTGAATTAACTCAAAATTAAACATGATCACAATTGTCGTAATAGTTTAAGTAGAGACTTTGGGCAAATTATAACCACTTTTCTTGTATACTCTGTTGTTATGAACCTACTTAAAGTTCAAATTCTTGGTAACTAGTGAATTATGTGTTTGAATAAATTGGTATTGTTCATCAAATGCTCTATGGGTGTTTTGATTTCTTTGTTTTCAGAGGATCTTTGTTTTCATTCACATTTGTCTTTGATTTTCCCAACATTGAAGAAACTTTAATGCCTATTTTGATATTTTAACTTATTGCAGCCTTGAGATTGTCTAATTGGATTTAGCAGTGAAGATGACATTATTTCTTCCAAGAGCTCTTGTTCGAAATACTTGAGCTTGCCACCATTCACATCAGTAGGTAAGCTTCTTGCTTAATTTTATGATAATATAATTTTGAAGAAGTGGTAATAGAGAAGTTATGCCTTACATTTAGAAATCTCTGAGTATTTAAGAATAATCAGGAAACTGTTTAATGTATTAATAAAATCAATATGTCATTTTTATTTAATCTTTACCTCTTTTTTTTTCTTTTTTTTTCAGTTTGTAGATATGACAATTTTTATGGATTGTTCTAAAATTTTCTGCTTTTATACTTAAATGGATGCTAAATGTATATTTGTTCCAACTTCGATTCGTTAATCATAAGTGTATTTTAAGTTCATCTAAAATAGCTTTGTTAAAATAGCTTTTGCTACATGTGTTTGATTGACTTTATTGAATGTGCAGGGTGATCTTGTATACTTTAAAGAGACAATTATTTATTTTAATTGTTTTACCAGCAATCAAGATCTTATGAGGAAAACTATTGATCAAATGAGATGTTTAATATAGTTCACAATCCAAATTCTAAATGCTTGTCTGTGTTGCCATCATATCTACAAATCTTATAATTGTGTGGGACTTGCATCACTACTGCTACATTTATTAAACAGAACAAAATATTTGAATTTTTTTCCTTTTTTTTTTCTCTGGTCTTATTTCTGATTTTTTGTGCTGAGAATATTTCTTATACATAGTTTTTGGCTAAAATCACCCATATAGTGTACATATGAGAACACTAGACCACTGAGGCATCCAGATATATCTGCATATACAAATAGATTAAGTACCTAATTCAATTTCAGAATGATCAATCTAAAGCCACCAATATGATCAAGCTTGCTTGGCATCGTCGTTGCCGCCTATGATCGGTCAGGTTGTTTATTTCGTGATGTCACTGCCTCTCTAGTTGCCAATCTCGGTACTTTTCTCATACTTTTCCTCCTTAATTTCATAATCGGATTATTGATTTTATTTCATTTCATTTATGGGTATAGAACTCATGAGTCTGTTGATAGGATTACAAGAAACAAATTTTTTAGGTAAAATGGGTACCTCTACTACAGAGTTTTTGTGTTAAAACTCAATTATCCTTGAGTCCTTTTCTTAGGCATGCTTGTTTTTAACTTTTTTTTTGGGGTTCATTTTCTATCTTCTCTTCTTTTGGGGAGGTGCCTCTTCTCTAATAAGCTTTTTATATATCTTAGCAAATTTGTTTCCTATAAAATATTAACTAACTGAGCTGTGAGGTAGCCCAAAAACGAAATGTATGGTTTAGAAGTAAAAATATTGCCTGTTTTTCCCATAGTAATATAAGTTGACAAAACTGAAACAACTTAAAATGACCTCATTTCAACTTTTTGGTGTTAGTAGGCTACAATAATACCTTCAAGGATGACAAAAATGAAAATCTCACTGCTTCATGCATAGTAAAAATCCTTTTTTAAGAATTATTTGGCAATATCAAAATGTATATTCTGATTGAGAACATCTTGAAATAAGCTGGTGAAAATCTGAAAGTAGATATTGATAGTGCAAAGAGCAATACAAGGAAAAAGTAAAAGAAATGTGTACTTTCATTTCGAAACAATTTCGTATTATGGCATACCTTTGGGAATTACTGGCAATACTTGCTCCTGAATATGTAATATTTGTGAAGCAACCATCACATGGCTTAATCCTAGCTTATTATGGCTTATCTTTTGGCAAAATAAGAGGTAATTACACAACAACTCTGAAGCCTATGTAATTCCCCTATTTAGTCCACTAAATCCGAAAGTAATGATTCCTTGACCATCAACTAAAGCCTTTTGTCTAGAGTTTTTGATTGTATTATAATATGGATGTGAGACTGATTTGGGTATTATTGAGCTTGGTAAGAATCATGAGATAAATGACATAGTTGAGGACATAATTGGGAAAGTATGTGCAGATGTGAGAAAGCTGATGCATGTTTTGGTTACATTTTTGGTCCAATGAGTGGTAAATAATTGTGCCACTCTCTCTCAACAAAGTCCCCTGAGTAGTAGTTATCATGGGCATGGCTGTAGTGGACCATAAATGTTTTTAGAGACATATGCATGGGATTAGTGTTTGGTGCAACATGATGCATAATAAATTTGCAAATATGGTAGATCTGTCAGTTGGTTGGGCTTAATTAAAAAATCTTTCCTTCGGTGTCAAATCATTATTTGTTTGCTTGAGGGGTACACAATATTGATCATATTTGGTGTAGCATGAGCAAATCATTGACTTGAAGTTTTCTCCTTTTCATTTCCCTTAATTTTGCCCCATACCACAAGGAGCAGACTCAACGTTAACTACTTTCTATGTGGTAATCTTTTAAAGCCAGCTTGTGGAGAATCATGGTTGACCCAAATGATTCAACTGTGAAGACAAGCCACAGTACCACCCGGCATGTGTTGAACTAATTAGAATGAGTGAGGAATTGGATCATTTCTAGAACAATTTATGTGTTTTAGTGTCAAATCTTTGAAATAACTTTCTTTTATCAAGCTTTATTTTAGCACCTTGCAATATAATACTGAGGTAGCATCTTCTACTTGTAGATTTGCGGCAGAGGATTTTCATGGCATACAGGAGCAAGTGATGAGTACATCTTCTAGAAGCCATAAAATGGTGGTTCGTGTACAACGCATTGAAGCTGCATTTGCTTCACTTGAGAAGGTCATATTAGCCCAAAAAGCCACTTACATTTTGCTTACATAGCTGGTATGGCTCATGCACCTGTTTTTAATCTTTTCAATACTTGTATCTATTTCTATATAGATATAAGTATCCAAATCATTTGTAAGCTTGTTTTCCGAAGACAATATTTTTTATTTCATTTCATTTTTTTCCAATAACCACACTTGTTCCTTGAAAGGTGATCATTCAGCGGGTACGTTATGCTTCTGTGATTTAAGTTTGTTGGGATATGACTATTGACAGCTTAGCAAATGTAGTACAAGTGCATTTAATACGAAAGTGCCATCTGCAACACTGTAGACTGGTCCAATTTTTAAGCCTAACACTTAGTTGTGGATTTATTTATGCTTAACTTGATTTTGTAGGCAACTATTGATCCTCAATGTTAGGTTTTCTTTTTACTACATTAATTTTGCTAGTTTTTCATGTGCTTCATGAAATGCAGTTGCTTTGCAGGTTATAATTGGCATTCTCATCTCCAAAATGAGCAAAATCACTTTATTTACGGTGACTTGTCAAACTTTATTATGGATTCCTATGAAGAATGTAGTGATCCACCACGTCTTCAAATGCAACCCTTTTGAGTACGCGATGATATCTTCGCATATCGATATTGGAGCTTACTGTTGATATTAAAACAAGCTATAATTTATACATTTTTTTATTTGTATTGTCGATACTTTTGTTTTGCTTTAGATACAAATATAAGTTCTTGAATATAAAAATTATTAGTATTGTTGGAAGATGTTTTATATATTTTTGTAAAGAATATTTGGTTGACAATTGTTACAGGGTACATATATACGTATGATTTTGTGAATGTGAATGTGGATGCAGATGTGTGTGGATGTGAATGTATTTTATTTTAGAAAATATTAATAATTTTTACAAGGAATTAATTAATAAAATATATATTGATTTTATGAAAATAATTGTATTGTAGCAATAATAAACCGTCGCTAATGTAATCATCATTTCCTTAAATTTTATTAGTGACAAGTTAACTTGTCGCGCATACATATTAGTTCAAATCTTTAGTGACGGTTAATGTAGCACTTGTGCCTTTTATGGTTCTTGGTAAATGTATTTGGACCCTTCATTCTATTTTTGGAACCTTTGGTGTGTTTGTTGGAAGTCTCACATCAGTTTCATTCTATTTTGGGAACCTTTGGTGTGTTTGTTGGAAGTCCCACATCGGTTACAAGACACATTTTAAGGTGGACAAACTTCTATATATAGGTACAAGTGCATAGGGTTAGCTTATCAACTTCTATGGTTCTTTTTTGGTTTAATGAGCCATTACGAACCGAGCTTGAGTTATAAATTTTAGTTGCGCCGAGCTGGATTTTGGCCATAGTTCCATTGGGATTTTGGCCATAGTTCCTTCGCCAAAGTTGTGTTATTTCTCGAGGGCTTTGCGGTGTATGGTGGAGATCGAGTTTCAACTCTTTTCATCTTCTCCGTTTGAGCTTCGAATTTGAGGTAGGGATAACCTACTCCTCTTTATGAGCTTTGTCTTTAAATTTTAGCATTTTGATATGTTGGGGGTTATTGTGCAATTTTGGAAAAGTTTGGGGCTTTTGTGCAATTTTACAAAAGTTGGGGTTTTAGTTATAATAAACCTATATGCATGTTTAGCATAGAGAAATGTTGGAATTGGGAATATATGGGGTTAAAGGATGTAGTGGGGCAATTTACTGCTCACCTAGTTGAAATGTTGATTTTATATTCATTTTGTGCATTTATTTTCTGTTTAGAAATAACTATTTTGGACTATCGGTGGATGATAGTCTTGATTGTTGTAGACAATGTATGATGATTAGGCAAACTAAAACTAATCACTAGAATGTGTCATTGAGTATGACGATTGAAAGAATACATTAACTTTATGTATTGATTGATGATGTGTATAATAATTGTGTATATGCATTGTGTTGTGTTGGAGGAGATAGGGGATGTACTCCACGGTTTAGGGGAAGGACCTCTAAACCGGGTGTTGTGTGGGAGGAGCTAGGGGATGGACTCCGTAGATACCGTTCATATGCTTATCTTTGAGAAGTGTAGATACAGCTCATATGCTTGTCTATTGATGTAATGATACAGTTCATATGCTTATCTTTGGAAGTGTTGATATAGCTCATATGCTTATCTGTTGCTATGTTGATATAGCTAGTATGCTTATCTATTGTGAAATGAGGAAATGTTTAATATGAGTTACTGTCTCATATCAGTTATTTGGTCAGGTTCTGAACCATGGTTATGAATTGAGAATTGTAAAGGAATGGAAAATGAAACTGTAATGTGTTATGAAAGAATGTAAAAGTGTTAACCATCTATCAAACTGTTAATCTTTTAGTCATTGTTCATAGCTGGTTTAGTGTATTTCTCTTGCATTAGCTCACCCTATACGGGAATATCATTTTCAGGTACAGGTAGCATGCCACCTCCAAGGATATAGCTTGAGAGGCTTAAGGCGGGCAGACTTTATTGTCTTTCTTTCTTTTGATGTATTACATGTGGATTCAAGCCAAGGGCTTAATGTGTAATTGAGTTAGTACTCTCTTTTTTGTAACCAAGTGTTAACTTGGAAAGTTGTAAGCCCGTAGGGCATTTGTTTGTTGTTAACATGTAATACATTTTGTAATAGAATACTCTGATGAATAGAAGAATGAGGGTCTTTTATATATCAATGCATGTTAAAAGTGATGGGTTTTATGTATTATTTTGAGGGCGTGACAGTTAAACCTGTCGCAAATATGGTATTAATTTAATTTTACTTTTTTGCGACGTTTTAGACCGTCGCTAATAATACTTTTCGCGACGGTTTAAATTGTCGCAAATATGATATTAATTTAATTCTACTCTTTTTGCGACGTTTTAGACCGTCATTAATAATACTTTTCGCGACGTCAAATACCGTTGCTAAAAACGTTTTGGCGACGACAACCACTAAAAGTGAAGGTTTTTCTTCTTTTTTGTGTCCGGTTAAACTATCGCAAAAACCATTGATTAACTATCGCTACAAGAAAGCGGCGGTTTGTAACCGTCACAAATACTTTTTGTCACGACCCCTTCCGCCACCCCCCGTTTCCAGTCGCAAAAATTTTTTTGCGACGATATGTGAACCTTTTGCGACGTTTATGACCATCGCAAAAGTTCTGATTTTTAGTAGTGATTTCAAATTCATTCTTTAAATATTTCGCAATTTTTGTAAGCTCTTTTGGAGCTCCTATAAGATTCAAATCATCAATACATACTACAACAATTGCAAATTTGAATTTTGATTTCTTAATAAAAATGCATGGGCAAATTGCCACATGCGTCTAGATTATTTCAACCCGTATAGAGATCTTTGTAACTTGATTGAATAAACACTTATGGGTTTGAAATTAGATGCTTCTGGCATTTTAAATCCTTTAAGGACTTTCATATATATATATATATTGCTATCTAGTGATCCATATAAATATGCCATAACTATATCCATTAGACGCATGTCTAAATTTCTGTGATTACCAAGCTAATCAAGAATCTAAATGTAATTGCATCCATTACGGGTGAATATGTTTCCTCATAATCAATACCAAGTCTCTGCAAGAAACCTTATGCAACAAGTCGTGCTTTATATCTTACAATTTTATTTTGCTCATTACGTTTTCGAACAAACACCCATTTATATCCCACAAGTTGTATCCTTTCAGGGGTTTGGACTACAGATCCAAATACTTCACATTTTATAAGCGAGTTTAACTCTGCTTGTATTGCTTCTTTCCATATTGGCCAATCATTTCTCTGTTGATATTCCTCGATTGTTTGTGGTTCATTGTCATCATCACTTTTGATAATGCTTTTTGCATTACTTCTGGTAATGTCAAAAGCAACTTCAAACAAAAATATGTTGTCGACAATAGTTTTATTTATATCCCAAATATCTCATGTACTTATATAATGTATTGAGATCTAATTATTTTAAGGTACCTTTTCCACCTTAGGGAATAACTCTTCAAGAAGTTCATTTTCTGGAGGTTTATAAGTAGGAGATTTTGATAGACTTACTATAGCCTATTTTGTGGTTCTAGCCTCTTCATGAGTGCTTTCATTTGTAGGTATGATCTATTTAGGAAATCTAGTTATGGTCTGTTCTAGAGTATAAACTTTTAGTTCTTGAGCTTTCATTTTTCAAGGAATTTTGTCTTTTGCACCGACAGGTCTTCCACGCTTCTGGTGTGTCTTAGACTTATTTGTTGCTATGCTCACTGATTGTTCGACAAGGACATCATTTCTTGCAAGGGTATTAGCTACTGGTATGTAAGATTTTATCATAATTTTTGTGTTGGTGAATGCATCTGGTAACTAATTTGCAATACTTTGCAAATGAATGATCCTTTGAACTTCTAGTTCACATTGATTAGTACGAGAATCAAGATGAGATAACATTGAAGTATTCCAAGTGATTTCTTATCAAGCTTCAGGCTACGACTTGTCTCCACCTAATGATGGGAAAATTGTTTCATCAAAATGACAATCCGTAAATTGTGTCTTAAACACATCACCAGTCAAAGGTTCTAAATATCTAATAATTGATGGAGAATCAAAACTAATATACACTCCAAGTCTACATTGTGGACCCATCTTGGTGCATTGCAGGGGTGCAATAGGGACATATACAGCACAACCAAATACTCTAAAGTGACTAATATTTGGTCGATGACCAAATACTAGCTGTAATGGTAGGTACTCATGATATGCAATTGGTCTGACACGAATTAAAGATGCCGCATGCAAGATAGAATGACCCCATGCTGAAATAGGTAATTTGTTTTTCATAAGCAAAGGCCGAGCAATCAACCAAAGCCCCTTAATAAAAGATTCAGCTAAACCATTTTGATTATGAGTGTGTGCAACAAGATGCTCAATATCAATGTCAATGGACATGAAATAATAATCAAATGCTTGAGATGTAAATTCACTAGCGTTATCTAGACAAATTATCTTGATATGATGGTTTGGAAAATATGCTCGTAATCTATTTGTTTTAACAAGGAGTCTAGCAAATGCAATAACACTTGTAGAGAGTAAACAAATATGTGACCATCTAGTATGTGCATCTATTAAAACCATAAAATAACGAAAAGGTCCACAGGAAGGGTGTATGGATCCACATATATCCCTTTGAATTATTTACAAAAAGGATGGAGATTCAACAATGACTTTTGTGGGTGATGGTCTAGTAATTAATTTCCCTTGTAAAGAGGCAGAACATGAGTAATCACTTAGTAAAAGAATCTATTGGTTCTTTAATGGATGTCAATGTGAATTTTTAATTATTCGACACATCATGATGGATCCTAAATGCCCAAGTCAGTCATGCCATAACATAAACACTTTTGGGTCAGAGCACTTCTGGTGCATGACAATATGTGACTAATCATTTTTATTGTCATACAATACAATCCAGAGGAAAATGCAGGAATTTTTTCTAATACCAGCTTCTGGCCAGAATTTGTTGAAATGATAAATAAATACTCTTCCTAACCTTTATTTATAGTTTCAATATAATAACCATTACGATGTATATCTTTGAACGGCTATTTTTCGCATTTTTTCTCACATTTTTTTCTCTAATTCTCTAATCGTGCATCCTATCAACACGCCGCTTGCTCTCACAAGTTTTTTTAATCTAGGGTGAGGTGCCCTTGATGGTCTCTGGACAATGTGGTGGTTGTTTTGGATTTTTTCCCACATAAATTTAAAAGAAATTAAAGAGACTTACCTAATACAAGGTGATGGAACAAACTAAAACAAACAAAGAGGGAACAAACAAAGCAATCTATTCACATTAATGTATTTGGGAGGGGAAAGATTGAGTACACACCTAACATTATTTGATGTTTTGCCTTATAAAAGAAACCTAATAAGAAGAAAAAAAATCTAGATTTTAGTGTTCTTGGTTGTTCAAAACAAAAAATAAAAAAAAATTAGTGTTCGCAAGGGAAAGTTTCCCATTCTAAAACACAAGTACCAAAATGTGGATTCCTAGAAGACTTCTATTTTATTTGTTTAGCTTCAAGACATCTATTATCTTTAGAATAACACCAAAACTCTACATGACAACAATAAAAAAATAAAAAATAAAAACTCAAATATCAAGATGCCATTTACTCTAGAATTCATGGTACCGTCATCTCAGAATTTAAGAAACAAAAGTAATAAGATAATTAAAAGAAAAAATCCATATAAGACAAAATAAATTTTCTTTATAGGCACATGCTGTGCTTACAATTAAAACATGTCAAAAACAGTGGAAAATGTTGACACACATTACTTTTGTTTACCCAGGACCAATAAAATAGAATATCCTTGGGCCATCTTTATAACAAGTCTAGACAGAGAGGCAAAAATAGGGGGAAAATGATGATTTCCCAAAGAAGAAAAACATTATATACACAAAGCATGAATGAATTGTCAAGAAGAGAGTTCAATTGGGTACCTTGAAGCATGACACTTGTTGAAGTCTGAAGATATGGCTTCAACCAATGAAACCAAAAAAGAAAATAGTAAGTAAAAATTATAGGAAGATACGGACCAGTTTAAGCATTAGCAAACGATGAAATTAGAGAGAAACTTCAATATCAGGATCAAATATGTTAGATTCAAAATATGAAAACACCTAATGTAAAATTTTGGGAACAAATCCATAGATGGGAGTCAAAATATTTTCCACATCAAATATAAGGGAAAGATATTCTGTAACGCCCCGAAATAAACACAACATACCCATCTCTTAACAACCAATAAATAGAAACATAAATGAATTGGTAAGCTTTCATTAATCAGAGTTTGATATACAAAAGGTGACATGCGATATACATTCATAAATAATACATCCTGAATCTACAGCATGTGTTACAAGATTAAAAAAAGAAATGAAAGCTAAACAGATAATCATATGCCCTAAAGGCTTACATCTTTCCAAGTCAATGCTTGGGTACATCAAAAGTGAGTCTTAAGCTCAATACAGATAAAGCCCTAGGCTTGTACAAAATTAAATACAAAATAATGACAATGAGCCTTCAACTCCACAGTCCTCCTAAACTAAGTCCTTAGTAGAGGCATATCACTAGTACTTGAAATGTTTTTCCCACATAGGGTGAGCCAAAGCTCAGTAGAAATACTACAACACAATGTATAAATCTTAACAAAGCCATAAGGTTTTATGCATATGCAATGCCAGTACCAAAACATTTATATCCTTTTCAAAAGCCATGCTATGCTAGTTTTATATCTCAATTCTCAAAAACCATGCCCTTTATAATAGAAAGAAGGGGGAAATCTCAAATCGATACAACCTTTCACGGATATTTTGTCCGCGGGAAAACGTCAAACGGCACCCATGTAAATGTAGCCTATACAAGCGCTACTATTGCCATTCTATGAATATTTCGTCCGGGAGAATTGGTACCTATGTATACGCACGTTTTTTGGGGCTTTCACCGTGGACACACAGGCCAACTTAATTTGGTGATACACACCTCTTTCCAACGTTCGCCCTTTTTTCTCAAAATCATATACATTTTCAATGTATTAAATAAGCAACAATGTTCAATACACATGGATGGGAAATTAGTTTTAGTTCACCTAATTCTCATGCAATTTCTACAACACTCATAGCTATCCTCAACTGATAGCCCAAAACAAATATCTCTAAACAGATAAATAAATTTCATTAAAGATAAAAAAAATTTCCAAAATCTCAAGATAGGAGTGATAATATATATCCAACTCCATCATCATTATCAACATTACTTTAATTTCATAATTCTCAACATCAATTCCATTTTCTCTTTACAATCTCAAACATTCACAATTTAGGGCAAAACCCCATTCTCTGTGAAAATCAATTTCAATATAGGAAATACCTCTTATCAACATCTATTAACTCCAATTTCATACCCACAAGCTTTTCCAAGAAACCATTTGAAAACCCCTCTTTTTGATTTCCAACCAAAACCCTAGATTTGCCCAAAATCTCCCAAAAATCACAATATTGTTTTAGAAATATCAAATAGCTAAGTTAAAATTCATAAGAGGGTGCAGAGAAGAGGAAGAAGGAAGAAAAGCCCAAAAGTTGACAGTGACGAAACAACGATTTGCTCCAATCAAAACAAAGCCCTCGACAAGCTCCACACTTAATCTCAAAGGAGCAAGGTGAGGAGTTACTTCTAAATGAGTAGATCTGAAGACCTTTGAGTGAAAAAGTGAGTTTAGAGAGAGAGAAGAGTGACTCACGGTTTAGAGAGGGGAAAGAGAAGATAAAGTAAAGAAAATGGTAAGTGAAAGCCCTACCTATAGTGCTAGGTTAAAGTGAAATAAAGTCCCAAGGTCAACTCAAAAGAACAAGTCAAAATCCCCAATAAGTAGGGCCCAAAATTGAACTAAAATCTAAAAAAAACTCACAGGGGTCGACCCTTGTGTCTATGGTGTCAACCCTTTAGAAAGAATTGACAAAAAGATAATGCTAGCAACAGACAAGGTGTCGACCCTTGGACAAGAGGTGTCGACACTAAATTTCAGCAACTAATTACAGATTCTACAATAGACAAGGGTTGACCCTTCCCAGACTGGTGTCGACTCTTGAGGCCAACAACAAAAGACAAGTGTCGACACCACCAAGGCTGGTGTTGGCCCTAAATTTCAATAGCTATTCCAAGAACATAGCAGTAAGATGGTGTCGACACCTCCAAAGCTGGTGTCGACCCTAAGGGTAGAACGAGACAAAGAAAAGAAGGCAGTGTCGACACTAACAAGGATGGTGTCGACTCCTGAAGCCAAAACCAAACATAAAGAGAAAGGAACGCCCATCACGAATATGGTTTCCCGGATTCAAAAGTAATAAATAGGTCGGGTCTAAACCAAAATCGCTATATATTCATGGTGGTAAGTGACAATCAATCCACCAATAACATAGCAGATTATCAAGAGTATGGAGGGAAATCTTATTAGTAGATACAACTAATCCAAGGATCTTTTAACTTTTTTTCAATCAAGTGCTTCAATTTAACTACGCAATTGGATGAGATGTATGTTTTGGTTTGACCAATGGATGGGAAATAGTTGTTTAAAAGATTTATATCCATGATTGTATTTACTTTCAAGGAGCAAGGATTTATCTATCTAGGAAGCTTTTAATGGCAGGGATGGATTAGGTGGCTGGAACTTGAGGTATAGAAGGGAGCTCTTCAAGATGGATGTGTTCAAACTAATCAAGATGGATGAATACAATCCTTGTCAGTCAAATAATTCTAGGATGCATGTATATCCTTCGATGAAATTTTGAAACATACCCACTGCAAAGAAGTTGCATTTGTTCTAAAAGATACATCGAGAAATTCAGCTTCTTTCTTAAGTCTCCTTATCCTCTCAAGATTAGAACAAGAAGCTTTTAATTGCTCTTTTCCAAAACTACAACTAGATACATGAAGCTCCTGAAGTAACTCCCCTAGCTTTATCAGGGATTCTTCAACACTTTCCAATGCCTTTTAATGGTAATTTCACTGTCATGTAGGAATACATGTACAAAGAAAACAAGGCAAGAATAAGCACAAAAAGCCTTTCAACATTAACAGATCCCACTAGAATAAAATGAACGCAATATGTACTAGCAACTACACTGCACATGCAACAGACAATCTATGTTACTCACATAGACACACACACACACAGAAAGCCTTGCAATGTTTGTTTTTACTGAAGTGAGTTTTCTGGAAGGGCTTAGGAATAAATTCCCCCTGAAAAAATTATTAAATTAAATTCATTAAACCAGAATTGCTACTTTCTTGTTTAGCATTGCCAAAGCTAGAAATCACAAGGAAACAATTGAAACCCTAAAATGATTTTATTTATTGGGGAGAGATGCAGCGAAATAAGGATGCCAGGACTGAACCAAGAAACATAGAATCTGATATACATACAGATTACCAATAATACAATTTATATATATATACATATGTGTATATATATAACTCTACTCAGCAATTTAAGTAGTTCTCTTCACAACTGCTTAAATAGAGCAACAAAAGTGTGGAATTAAACACAACTTGGAGCTCATATATGCTTCAAATGTAGAAAAAAAGTAAAACCCTAAAATGATTTTATCAAAATCCTACAACATCAAAAATAAAATAAAACCCTAGATCCACGATGGAGAGAGAGAGAGAGAGAGAGAGAGACTTGAATGTGGATGAGATAGGAGAGCCGCGATGGTCAACAGTGGTGGTAACAGCCGTGATGGTCAGCAGCGGTGGCGAGAGCCGCGATGGTCAGCGGCGGTGGAAGTTCGACGGTGACTTTTGACAGGGATGGTGAGTCTGTGAGAAGAGGGAGAGCAAGTGACTGAAGGCTTTTGTTTGGGTGTATGTAGACACTGATGTACAAAAATAAATAATAATAATAAAATAAAACATAACTAGTGAATTGAGCAGAAAATTTGAAATTCACCAAAAAATACCTTTGCTAACTAAATATTTTTAGTCACTGAAAATATATATTTAGTGACTAATTTTTTTGTCGTCAAAGATTAAAAGTAATATTTATGTTAGTTTTTTGGTGACTAAATTTCTTTAGTCGACAAAAATTAATAAACAACGACTAAAATGTTTTTTGGTCACTGAAGATCAATATTTGGCTACTAAATTAGGTAGTCACCAAAGATTAAAATAAAATTATGCTAGTTATTTGGCTACTAAATTTATTTTAGTCAGCAAAAATTAGTATACAACGAGTAAATGTTTTTTGGTCACCGAAAATGCATATTTGCTGACCAAATTAGGTAGTCGCCAAAGATTTAAAGTAAAATTATGCTAGTTATTTGGCTACTAAATTTATTTTAGTCGGAAAAAATTAGTATACCGCAACTAAAACAAACTTTAGTAGGCTAAAACCTGAACTAACACTGACCAATATATTTTTAGTCGCCTATTGTGGCACTTTTGGCTACTAAATTGTTGTTTAGTGGCCAATAATTAATATACAACTACTAAAAAAAACACATAAAAGTGCTTGCCAATGAGCAAAGACTTGTCTAGAAACAATATTCTTGACATCCATTTCTAAAACCTCTTTGGCAGCTTTGCAATCGATACGTAATAAAAATTATTGATTTAATAAATCATATTCAAAATTTTTAAGGGATTTTTGGTGAAACCCCCTTTTTGGGGCCTTTTTTTAGGATAAAGGACAACTCGATGAATTCTCCTTCAAAAAGCCCCTGAGTAAGAGAAGCCCAGCTCAATAAGGACATTCTATAATTTGTATTTTTTTTTCCACCATATTGCCCTCATATATATATATATATATCATATATTTGAACAATCTCAGCTCATGCATATATCGATCTTGAAGACGATCTACGAAGTGAAGATGATCTATGAAATCCATGAAGACAATCTCAAAGTCTGAAGATCTCACCACCGACGATGTCACCCTTGGTCAATACTACACGATCTCACCATCCAAGATCAACACTCTCAATTAAATGAGAGATTACATTGCAAAGCTGTATAAATCTGTTGTTATTTTTTATTTATTTTTGTTGATTTGCCAAGTTCAATCAGGTGTGTACTCTATTTTTGTTTGACATAATGAGAGTAAAATTTTACTCTGATTTGTGCGCTGTTTTTGTTTGACAGAATGAGAGTAAAATTTTACTCTAGTTTGTGCTCTGTTTTTGTTTGACATAATGAAAGTAAAATTTTACTCCGGTATGTGCTCTGTTTTTGTTTAATAAAATGAGAGTAAAATTTTACTCTGGTGTTATCTGTTCTGTTTTCTTAGCATGCAAGTAAAATTTTACTTTATTTTAGAGTAAAATTTTACTGTATTTCAGAGTAAAATTCACTCTGAATTGAAAGTAAAATTTTACTGTGTTGTTGAATGTTTGTCTATGCAGTTTCTGATTTGTTTTCTAGTAAAATTTTACTGTATTTCAGAGTAAAATTTACTCTGAATTGAAAGTAACATTTTACTGTATTGTTGAATGTTTTTCTAAGCAGTTTTTGATTTGTTTTCTAGTAAATTTTATTGTATTTCAGAGAAAAATTTACTCTGAATTTTAAAGTAAAATTTTACTATGTTGTTGAATGTTTGTCTATGCATAAGAAAATAAACTTTATTTTTCATTAACCAGAGTAAAATTTTACTGTTGCAAAAATAGAGTACATACTAGATAAATGAATTATAGTTGAATTTTACTTTAGATCTATGAACAAACAAACAAAAAACTTCGATTTTCGATTGTAATATATCAATTTATTATTTTTTTGACATATATTAGGTCATTTTATCTTAGATCTGAAATTATTGATCTCAAACATGAGTTCATAGGTATCAAATTTGAGATGATGATGGATTTCAATGGACGATTTCAAGATTTCGATTTTGTGAGATGGATTGAAGATGGAGATCAAAAGGGTTTAGGGTTTAGAAAGAGAGAAAATAAAGGGAAGAGAGAGGATACCAGTAATGTGGAGATAGAAAAGAAAAGAAATGGTTCAGCGAGGGTTTTGGATTATATGGAAGGGTATTTTAGTCTTTTCATCATATTTTTTTATTTAAGGGACTTTTGAAACTATTATTTTATTCGGTAGGCTTCACAAAAAAAAAAAAAAACCCATAGATGGGGCTTATCACCAAAAATCCCATTTTTTAATACAAGAAACAATAGATAATATTTCCTTTTGAATAGTAGAATACCATGAAGTATTCAGTTTTTAATTCTTCTTGGAAATGGTGACGAATATCATTGTCTTTGCGTGATTTATAGGGATGCTTCATTTTCATTCTTTATGGTATCTCCAAAATTCATTGCCTCAAGGTGGATCTCAACATCAAGAATTCAAGATAAATAATTTTTTTCCAGAAATGTTAAGAGTTGAGAATTTCAATTTTGAAAGATTTGACATGTTTATAACAAAAATAATATATAGTATCACGTGAATATATTAAGAAAAATATAGAATTAACTTTAAAATTTATTTACACTTACCTTAACTGCTCAGTCACTCTCCCTTCTCAACTGGTCAGAATCTCGTGCTGATAACGTATTATAAAATAAGAAAGAAAGAGCCAACAAATAATATATGGAAATAAAGGAGAATACTAGAAAATAAGGAGCCAGATCAGAATTCTTTCTTTCTTCTCCTTTCTAATGGATGTTCTCTACAATGCATATAGGTTTGCTTTTATAGACATATCAACCAATGCATGGCGGCTTGCAATTGGTTCACTACATGGGACTGTATAAATTACGAAGCCACCGTGGGAGATTTTGACCAACCACGATGAATTAAAAATACTTTTGCTTTAGATAGTGATTATCCACATGTTATACAACAAGAAGTGAGAAAATATTTAAATTTGGACTAGATTACTTTAGTTTTTGATTAGGTTAATTAACTTATATTAAATAGTATTATAATAATTATTTAATTCGTTTAAATTCACCCTAGTCGTACCATTTCCCATGACTTTCTTGCCCTCACTCCACCTCTCCCAACCCTTCCCTAATTGAGGAGTCTTGACTTCGCCCTTGCTTGGTCATTGTCACGCCCCACTTTTATTTACTCGAGGTATTACCAAATTCATTAACTTAATTTAATTTCAGAGATAACATGCGGAAACAAACTCATATATTCAACTCATAGAAGTGAATAGCAATTCTCTCATTCGTATGCAAAGTAAATACAACATGAGCATATTTAAATAAATTGCCCTTGGGCTTACATCATTTAAGATTCAAGAAGAAGGGTGTAACCCTTTTACATATATGGCATTCCGCCAACACAAAATAGGCCCCGTGGCCAAAAATAAGGAGATCCAATTCTTGTAGCACATCCTGCTTAACACCTGAAAAAAATTCAACAACGTGGGATAAACATATAGTCCAGTAGGGGTCTCAACATGATCTTCAACAATAACAACTTACTGATAGCTATGATCATGAATACCCAATCTCATACTAGAATAGTAATGTGGCAGTTTATACAAAATGTACATAAGTATGATATTTTCTCAAAAACAGCCATTTCATTCAACACTATAAGCGATTTATCTTTCTTTCCTTTTCATTACCCCTTGTTCCCAAACTTTCACAACATGAACACTTCTTAGGAAATAATTTCACTAAGCCCACTACTTTCTTCCATTTTTCCATACTCACAACAGATGTGCCTTTTTCAAAACATATGTTCAAAATACTCGATTTTCTTCATACTTTCCAAATCCTGAAATGGCATTTTGGTTTGTTCTCAATACATTCATAACCACACATGCATGCCTTTAAATAAAGGGAGATAACAATCATCAATATGTATAATCGACAAATGAGGCAACTCGGCCCTCCAATACTATAACCATCACAATCCATAATATACTCAGATACATTGAGACAACAACAATAAAACTCTGTTCTACCGGCTATATGCACAGTAAGCCAAGGATATAATTCCTACAACAAATGATAAGTCAAGTTCCTCAGACACAAGCTAAAAGGTAACGGCATCTAATCCATATTCTCCAGACACAAGCTGGAAGGTAATGGTACCTCGTCCACATTCTCCAGACACAAGCTGGAAGGTAGTGGTACCCCTCATTATAAACGCGGTATATGGTACCAATCATCTCAATACTACGAATGCTTTCTAGCACTTCATTACATATAATGTTCAATTGACACAGATGTAATGCATACACAACCATTCAATACAACAATGTCATCCTCCACCGATGACCAAGGACAAAACCTCTAGATGCATGTATTCAGTACATCTATTAAAAGACTCAACTATCGTGAGATCTTAAACCCAACAATGCCACAGGTATGATAATTACAAATTAAATTCCCCCAAAATTGTGTATTCAACACTCATGCTTATTCTCCCATTTTCAAAATCAACATGTTTCATCACTTATTCCAAAAACACTTTTCTTCCCATTTCACAAAAAAAAAAAAAACAATACTATTCCTTTCATTTAATAAAAACCCAATGCCATTCTTTCATATCTTTCCGAACCAATTATGTAATTTAATTCATAACATTACACTAGGGTTTTTCTCCCTCTTTCTCAATATTGACCAAAAAGGCTCAAATATCAACCACAAACAACAATAACCCCATTAGAGACCCAAAATACATAAGTATTGGCCCAAAGAACAAACCCCTCTTTTAATTTACCAAATCAAATATAAACTAGGGTTTTCTCTCCTTTCAACAATAACATGCTAATTAACACTCCAATTAGCCCAAAGAACTATCAATGATGACAAATCCATTTCCAAACAACCAACCCTAGATTCACCCTCATGATCTTTAAACAAACCCAACATGGATATGATTTTCATGCAATACAAAACTACCACATGTCTATCTATAGACGAAGCATTGTAAAAGAACAAGGAGAATCCCTACCTCAAATTCGGAGCTCAAAGGAAGAAGATGAAGAAAATGAAAGTGCTCCAAATCCCAAGATTCTAGGATCAAAACGAAGCTCTCGACGACCAACACACTTTTTACAAAGGCTGAAGGATAGGAGAACACTCTAACTAGATCAATCCCTCGAGAGAAGGTATTTTCTAGAGAGAGGAGCTCTCAAAATCGGTTTTTAGAAAGTAAGAGAGAGAGTGTGAGTGTAAAAAGTGATTCAAAAATGCCTAGCTACCAACTGATATACAACACTCCCGCTCAAGCGGAGAATAGAACGCTCGAGCGTCAAGCACAAAAAGCTGGACACGCTCGAGCGCAAGAAGTCCCGCTCGAGCGCAAGAAGTCCCGCTCAAGACACAAGAATAAAATACATCCGCTCGAGCGCGAAAAACCAGTACGCTTGAGCGTAGATTTTCATCTCCCAGAACTTTACAGAAAAAGAACTACCCGCTCGAGCGCGAAAAACCAGTACGCTCGAGCGTTACCGCTCGAGCGTAAGGAAATCCGTTCGAGCGTAGAAAACATACCTGCAGAAGTTTTGCAGGGACACGAAATACTAGGAGTGTGTAAACCCCGCTCGAGCGCAATAAGGCCCGCTCGAGCGGACAACCAAAAACCAAACTCCGATCGAGCGCAAAGGTACTCGCTCGAGCGTACCACCAAAAATATGGGCAACAAGGAATGGGACTTAAGCTCAACCAACATGTTCGAAACACGCCTAACACATCCTAACTCAAACATAAGGAATTAAAAGATGACAACAAGATATACAACCACCAACTCCACGGAACCAAAGTCCGGAATACAACAAATACAGAAAGGGAAAACCGGGATCGCTATAGTCATTCCTTGCCATCTCTCGAAGCTCCCAATCTCCATAGCCTTTGACCCAAGTTCAACAACTAACATTTTCATGCAAATAATCCCTCAACCTTTCGAAGTATCTCAATAGCTTTTAATCATAAATGACAATTTATTAATTTGTCAATCAATTATAAACTTCTTTGCCCATCGACGACCACTTGTTTCCGTTTTTGTCTTTATCTCATGCCTATTTGATAGTAGAGTCTCATATCGAGTTGTAATTATGAAATTCGATCTTTTTCATTAACAAAAATAAATGATTTTTTTCTTCGTAAGCACTTTTTTTTTTAAAATAAAAAAATATTTTTTTTGTGATATGGTCCACTTGAATTTGTATGATTGTTTTTATCAAATTAATTTCTATTTCTTTTTAATGTTATGTATTGCACTTAGTAAAATAAAATAAAATTTAAAAGTCTCAACCAAAAAATAAAATAAAGTTCAATATAAATTTTATTTTTATTGATGTTTTATTTATTTAATTTTTTAGAAGTTCTAGACAAAAAATAAAATAAAATTTATAAGTAAGATTTAATATTACTATTACTTAGTAAACAATTCAAAAGTGCAAAATAGTTTTTTGAACATTTATCTTTCTTAATAATATCTCAACCCAATATAGGATTCAATAAGATAATCTTTTTTTGATTTCTAATCTCATGACTAAACAAATATGGAATACACATCATTTCCAACCAAATAACCTAGGAACTATGGCGTCGTTTGGTGTAACCGTTAAAACAGATTATAGATTATAACTTAACAGATTATAAATTATGACTTTAATTAGAAGCTGTTAATCTGTTTGGTGTAGCTGTTGGATTATAAATTTAAGTTGCTGAGTAGTGTTTGTCAAATAAGCTGTAAAGTAACTTTTTCAATTAATTTTTATTTTTTGTTATTCACAACTTGTCTACATTTCTCATAAAAAAAAAATAATAATAATCTATAGTCCATTTGGATATTTTTTTTATTTTTTTTTTAAAATAAAAAAAAATCTAAGAGTATAACTCTAAATTAACATATCCACAACATAAGTTGATAATCAGAAGCAATGGGTGAACAGCTTCTCAGAATCAACATTTTTGAGTTAAAATAAGTTGTTAGAACCAAAAGCTGTTTAAAATAAATTTAACCAAACAGTCCAAAATAGTTTTTCCAAAGCTAAAAGGTATAAGTTGGCTAAAAAAACCCAAACCACCTATGTATCCCAAGATTAACAGTCCAATAGATTATAGTCCCCCTTATCTAGTCCGTTCAAACAAACATGGATAGTCCCACATATGGAATATTAAGAGTCAATTTAACTATTAGTCTAGTGGATAATTTTTCAATCAAATAACAGATTAAATGAGATATTGGAGATGGAGTCCAATCTCACTTTCTAATCCATCCAAGCAAAAATTAAATAGGCTTTTGAGCATTATAGTGAATCTTTAATAGGACAATAGCATATTTTTCTTGTAGTGGAGATAGAATTAATAAGTTAAAAAAAAAAAAAAGAAAGAGAGAAAAGAGTGAGATTGGATAAATTGAATTTTTTTTTTTATTTTTTTATTTTTTTTAAGGATGAGGTAGACTAGACCTTGTTTGGCAAGGCCTTGTTTGGGATGTAATTTTTTTGGCTAAAATAGCTAATAAAGAAAAAAAAAATAGTCAATAAGATAAAATATCACATCTAAACTATAAATATTTTTTTTTCACAGCCATCAAATCAATTACAAAAAATATTAAAAATAATTTGAAAAATAATTTTTTTAGCTAGACTAAAATAGGCAAATAGCTAAAGAGAGTAAAAAAAAGTTTATCCCAAACGAGGACTTAGTTTTAGGCTAAAATAGTCAATAAAGACAAAATATGTTAAAAAAATCAATAAGACAAAATGTCGGGTGCCTCTATTTACACACCACATTTAGCCTCAAGGCACACCACTAATTGGTTATTTTTTTATTACAATAATGACCTTACATAAAATGACCAAAATAACCACAAAAGAATATCAATACACCCCCCACACACCACCACTCTCCGTCGCCTGATTCTACCTCCGGCTACTGTCACCGAAACCCAACCACCATCGCAACCCCCACAGCCTCCCTACTTCACCGGCAACCCCTTTCCCCCTATGCAAACCCTTCTTGCTCCCCCCCATCAACGAATAACCCAATCTTCCACTTCGGCCATGGCTCATTTTCTCTATCGCAAAGAGAGAAAGAGAGAGAGAGAGAGAGAGAGAGAGAGAGAATCCTAGGGTTTTCAGATCTAGATCTAGGGCTTGTAGGAGTTCGATTGTGCAAACCAGATTCAAAGCTTCGATCTAGGATTTCAAGCTTTGATTTGAAGCTTTGTCGCTGCAGTTGTCTTCGGCGAGAAACTCCTCTCCGATAGGTTGGGGAAGATCTCTGTAGAGGGAGGGTTGCAGTGGTGAGGGTAGGTTTGGTAGTTTTTAGAGAGAGAAGAAGAAGAAGTAGGATATGAGATGGGATGGGATGGGATAAGAGGTTGTAGCGGCAATGGTGAGGAGGTGGTTGAGTTGGTGGTGGAGGGAAGAAGGAGGTGGAAAAGGGTTTAGGAGTGTAGTTGGAAGTGGTAAGGCAGGGAGAGTGATGGATAGAGGAGTAAGGAAGAGATTCGCCGGAGAAGAAGAAGGGAGACGCGACGGCCTGTGACGAGTGGCGACGGCTAGGGTTAGAGTTAGAGTTAGAGTTAGTGGGGTGGTTGAAGAAGATAAGGATATTTTAGGTATATTTGAAAATGGATGGTATGCATTGAGTAAAAATAATAAAATCAACTATAATAAAGTTAAAATTTTGTTTGGTGTGCATTAAGTAAGTGATGTGCCTTAAGACCAAATGTGGTGTGTAAAGAGAGACACCCCAAAATGTCACTTCTAAACTATAATTATTTTACTTTTTCTCTCACAATCACATAATCAAGTATAAAAAAAAAATTGTCAACCCAAATATAACTTTTTTAGACAAACTAAAATAGTTAAAAGCCAAAAAAATAACTAAAATAACTAACCTCCCAAACTAGCAGTTTTTTTTTTTTAATTTTAATATTCTAAAAAAAATTAAAGAATTAACTCACTTTTCACACTATTTGGGAAACTAACCCGCTTTTTGAAATCACATTTTGAAAATACAATTTTAAATTGAAATCACATTTTCAACATGCAATTTCAACTTGGAATTATATGTTGAGAATGCAATTTTATGATGACATGGACTGCTATCGTGGCAGATTGAAATTACATTTTATTTCGTTAAGCGCTTTTTCATAGTAGTCCACATTTTGTCTAGGCATGGTTAATGAACGATCATGAGGTACTCACGTCCCTAAATTACATAAATCATTAAACAATCTCTCTTGCTATGCTACCCATGCCCATTCCACTCAAATATCAGCATAATAATCCCTAGGACTTGAGTATTTTTCACTCTTTTATTCATAAGTGAATGGAGGTAGTATCCATACTTTTGGAAGTGAATGATGAAGTGAACTGCCTGCACCTCTGGAAGACATTGTTGATACAAAATATTAAACTCAAGATATACAACTAATGTTATGTTTTCACATATCATAGTTGGGGTAGCAATATTTATAGACACATAGAAGATATTAATGTTCAGTAGCTCGCTTGAAATCACATGTAATTTCAATTGTTACATTTTTATATTTCTTTTATAGAGAAATTAAATAATAAAAGAAAAACCCCTCATGATTTGACATTGATACGAATTCAATGTTACAAATGAAGTCACATGTTGATAATATGATTTCAGAGTTTCAGGCAGAACTATCGTGAAGATTCAACTTCACACAAAGCTACTGCACATAGCGTACTTTGAAATCACTGAAGCAATTTACGGGTAACAATTGAAAAGCAACAAGTTAGCTTTGAAAACAATGTACTTTAAAGTCGTTGGAGTAAGTCAGGGGGATGTCCGAAAATCGCATGTTGGCATGTAATTTCAATTGAAGTCGTATATTTAAAATGCAACTTCACTTGAAATTGCATTTTCAACATGTGATTTCACCTATCGGGTAATTTCAATTGTTAGCTACCCGTGACTTGCTACAGCGGTTCCAACGTATGGTGCTTGCAATTGTTAGTTACCCATGACTTGTTGCAATGATTTCAAAGCACGGTATTGTGCTTTATCATTGTCTATATAATAGAACATATATATTTATTAAATCATAACAACTTAATTTATATATAACTATATCCAAGTTCCATACATATAGATGCAAATAGTTCTCGTAAACAATTACCCAATCTAGATTATGCAGGTGGCTACATTGATTTTTTTGGAGACTAACATTTCTACACGGATGAATTCCTACTATATAGTTTAGAACCTTTGCGGGACTACAATTGTACTCCTTTCAAAAATAAATACATGGCCAAATATGTGGGAGTTTCGACTGCCTTGTTTGCAGAACAAGTCAAATGCGAACACCATTGTCGCTTTTTTGGTTTGAAAGTGACAAAAGCACATTCTATTGAAATACAACAACTATATCCCTTGAAGTATCACATCATTTGCAAAGTGAGATTGATCAGATGACTCGTCGTCTTAATAGGCATTCACGCATAGAGGAGGCAAAAGAAGTATCCAAAAGAAATGGATCAAGCCCCGCAAATGCTATCAAGGCAATCATGGAAGATCTTGCATTTGTCTCTGACCTTGAGATTTCAGATTACTTTGACTATGAAATTCCTAATTTAAGCATAGATTAGGGCTACATGTTTGTAATAAATTATGTTAGGTTATTCATTTTTTTTTTTTTTTTTTGATAGGTTATTCATTATATAGGATTGTTTTGGGAAGTAGGTTAAAAGCTAGATTTTTGATGTGTAAAAAAGTAGAGAGGTGATGTGACCCAAAAGAGTTTAAAAGCCAAAAAGCTGACTTTTAATCTCTTCCCAAAAGAGGCCATAGTATTATGGGGTACTTACCAATCAGTCCTATTAACTAGACTTATTTACCTACAGGTCCTAACTAATAAATTTAACACTATAAAAATAAGAGATTGATAAATTTATCACTATAAATTTATTCATAAAAATAAAGAGACTGATAAATTTATCACTATAAAGTTATTCATAACAATAAAAGACTGATAAATTTATCTTTATCACTTAATAAATTTATCAATAGGACTTAGTAGGTAATAAGTCTCAAAAGTAGGACCTATTGGTAGTTTATCCTAGTATTATTGTAGGTGTGTAATGTTATGTGTTCCCACTATGAGTTTGTGTATTTCAATAATTTTTGCATTTTAAATATTAGTTTTGTTTTCTATAGCACATGCTTCATTTATTTATTTATTTATTTATTTATTTATTTATATTAATGGTCTGTAAGAAAAGACAGAAATGCAAAGGAATATGTAATTAACTTTCATTTCAACAAAACTTGATAAAATTAAATTATGATTTTTAGAATTTAATGTGAATTGAATCCACATCATTTCATTAATTTTTTATTTTCTTATATAAAATTAAATTATGATTTTTATTTCTTTTCAAAATTATTCGGGCTTGAAAAAGGTGTTAGAAACCACGTGGGTTTGGACAAAAACTAAGTTTTTGTAATTTTTTTTCCTATCCCACTGTACTGTAATTTTTCTTTTTTATTATTTTTATGTTGTAGCAGTAATAATGTTGAGTGACACTTGAAATTGCATGTTCAAAATGCATCTTAATTTGAAATTGCATTTGCATGAAATCGAATCTTTATCAATAGTGTTAGAAATTAGGCGCCCATGTGGCATGACCCTTTGAACCTTTTGAACCTAAACCTTTTGAACCTTATCTATGTAAGTTTGAATTTGAATTCAAAACTTATTTAGATAACCATTCAGGATATCTATATCTATCATATCAATAGATATGGATAGATGGATAGATAGATATTGGTTGTTATATATTTGATTATATACATCTGATATCATGGGAATAATATATCGATATCAAATACGTTATGTGGTTTTTACCCATAACCTTTTTTCCCAGACTCTCTCTCACTCTCTCCCATATGAGAACGATCCAGGTTCTGCACTGTAACTTGTGTGGGTAATACTCCTTTTGTAGTATCACTCCACTACTGGGTTGGTTGTTCACATCCTGGAAGCACGTGATTTACCCCCGAGATTCTTCGCTTCAGGCTTTACTAAAAGGTATGACTATGAAATTTTTCCCACTACATCATAATACTTTATGATTTACATTGGTATCAGAGCCAATATGGGTATTTTTGTGCTTATTTTTATGCATTAACATATGTGTAAATTTTTATATAAATATATATATACATGATATATGCATGAATATTAATAAATGAGGAAGATGTCTACTCTTATTAGATTAAGAACGTAAAATACCTCATTTTTATGTTCATTAAATGTCATTTTTAATGCCATAAATGTATTTATTTTGGAAAATGGAGTCTGGCAGTACCGAAATTAGACCAGAAAACACCGTGGAAGGCGGCGTGTGGGCCACACGCGCCATCTAACGTCGTCAACGACTTTCACGCGCTGTCACGCTCCTCCACGTTGAGACGCTTCTCTGTTGCCACGCCTTGTCCGATTTCCGATTTTCACGCCGTCCGTCCGCTGCTGCGCAGCAGCGCCGCCGAGCCACGCTACCGGCCGTCTTGCATCACGTGCTGAGTGGCTCGATGAGCCGTGCCCTGAGCCGCACCGTTTTTCTCCGCGGCTTGGCTGGCTTTGCTGCTGGTACTAAGGCGCTGTTTGTTTTGTTTTAAATTCTAAATCGTGTTAAATGGTCATAATTAATTCGTTATAGCTTTGTTTTAAGCGTGGTTGGGACCGTTAGACTCATAATTAAATTTTCTATCTTCTGTAAAATTTTCAAAATTTTATGAAAATAAAAAATATTTTTTCTGAAATAATAATTCATTATTTCTGCTTTAAAATGCATCTGGTGTTGCATGATTAAGTTTCTAGGGATGAATTTTTTATTGTAGACTACTGTTGTAGTTTACTATTTACTAGTATGGTTATTGCATTTAAACGATTCTGAAATATTTATTTCTAATTTTATGTGTGTTTATTAGTTATTTAAAATTTCAGAAAATACTATAAAATTTCAAAAAATTTCAGAAGTGATATACTTTTTGTTATGGCATAATTTGAATATTAAATACAGCATATTGCTATTTTTTGCCTAGAATTTCTAATATGTTGTAATTAGAATAGCATGATTAATTATTTTTTATTTTAATTCCGTTATTAAATGTAACATAGCATGTATTGATTGTGAATCTACATTATGATGCCATTGTATGGAATTAGAATATTTTATCATTTTTTTTAGACATGCCATAATCAGTGGGAGGTTGTTCGGTTGAGAGAAATCTTTGTAGATTTACTCCTGAAAACTAATATTTTGCGCATGAATTAAATTAAATTTTGGATAATTGTCACCTGTGGTGCAAGAGATGATTACAAGCATAGCGGATTTTTGATCTTGCGACTTGTGTAATATTGTCATTATTTAATTTAGATTTTTTTGGCAAAATTATATTATGCTAATCAAATTAATCCCAATGCGAATTTCTCTCTAAATTGATTTAGCTTATGGAAGTTAATTTGGTTGACCTAGACTTAGTAGAGATGTTCAAATGTGAACAATATAATCTCATTCTTTAGATGAGCAAAAGTCTTGGAGACTTTAGGTCAAACCTTAATTGAGCCAAAGTAAGGAAACATGACTCAAAGTCGCCCTGGTTTTGTTGCCTTGTTTGGCACAACAAAATTTGATGTGTGCGCTATGGTTAGCGGTACACTACGTAGTTTTGATTGGCGAGTTTTGGAGTTATGAAATTAGTAAGCCCTCAATAGATCTGTATATGATCTTGACTATTGAGCTGCGCGGATTGACTTTGTAATTTGACTTGTAAATAATGTTACATCATTGGATGAAGTAACATTCAAGAGTCACGTCATCCAAGAAATGCGAGCTTAAATAAATTAGTCATTAAGTGTAAGACGAGTAGCCAGTATGAGCAATGTTTTGCTCTCTACTCAATTATTAGGAGTGGATGGAGCAAAATTTCATGCACTATAATAGTGCATTGAAATATCACGTGAAGTTAAAAGATTAGCGCTTAGAAGCTGCAAAATCTATTAACACTAAGTGAAAAGATTAGCGCTTAGTGGCTGCAAAATCTATTAGCATTGCCAACTTGTCTAAGTTTGGACACTTACTGTTTCCACACTTGAGTGTAAGATATGAGGAGGGGCTTCTTTGTATGATTCCTTAGCTAGGCTAACGTTTTTGAATAATGTTTACCACTAAGCGCAAACGTTGCAGCATAGTAATGAAAAGGTCAAGGCCGACAAGGTTGTTATGACTCTAAGAATTTGACGCATGGCTCGTGAGAGCATTATGTTGAATTAGACTCTTTAGCCTAATTCGCGCTTAAGTTACTTCAGGAGCTGTCATAGTTAATAGCTTATTCTCTCCTTCTTGTGGATAGTAGAATTAATTGCAAGTAACTATGAAGCGAGAAATAGATATGGCAAGAGGAGTATCATCATCTTTCAACTAGATGCATTAAAGTGTATGGAGAATAAAATTGACTTGAAGGTGCAGGGGATTAGCACTTACTAGTTAAATTTGCGACTTAGGCACACTTGATATCTCTATGACATCCTTTTATGATCTAGTGAATATGAATTAGTCGCGAGTCATTACCTAGTTGGGCCTAAACCTTTAAAACTTGTCTTCAAAAACTCACACATTAGGATGATTGGAATTAGTTTATGACATTAGTCATGAACCGGTGGCTTATTATACTTAATCACATTAATGAGAAGATGCATGGATGTTTTGAGTAGGCCCTCTTGGGCCCACTCGCTTGTGACATCCTGCTCTCATATGAATGTGTAACTTTGTTCGCAATGGTTGCGCACAAGTAAGTAGGAAAGCTGTAGAAGGTCATTTGTATTGGCACATTTAGTCCACTATGATATTTGTGACTAGATATGTGTAAGGGTATGATAGCTAAGCCTCAATCTTGACACATTTATAGATTACGATACGCATCTAAGTCAAGACTATTTGATCTCCCATAACTCAAAAGTTTTGAGATGATTTTTGACATTGTACATATAAGGTCGAGATCAATTAGATAACAGCTTTCGTGCTTTTAGTTTTGACCAAGGTGGCGAGTATCTATTTGAGTTATTTCAGAAAACTCTGTGAAGAGAAATGGATGCTTAGAAAATTGATTATTCCTAATACTCAACAACACAATGGTGTAGTAGAGATAAGGAATTAAGTATTGTTAATGTTAGGTGGATGATGGCGCAAAATGTTTCCCAATTGGGAATTGCACTTTAGTTTGTTGCCTATATCTCTAACTAAGTACCCTCCATATCAGATTTTACACTCCATTTGAGTAATGGGTTAGCGGAGAGCCATCTATGGGCGATTTGTAACCGTTAAGTAGCTTATCTTTATTTTACTTCTCATAAGGTTACGAAGTTAAGACCTAGGGTTCTATAGCGCATTATTATATGTTGTCTTGTAAATACGTAGGGTCATGTGGCGCATTATTGTATGCGGTCATGTAAACCCTCCGGGTCATGTGCATATAGGTAAGCAGCTTTGTGGTAGTGTAACTTAGTCACATAAAGTTTTCTTAGTAAAGGTGATGTGAATAGAGTTTTGGAACTCTATAAGATAGAGAATTCTAATCATAGCACTTTATGTAGCCTAGTTGAGAATAGAGAGAAATTTCCAATATCCTAGAGACAGTGGGAGCGATGTGCCTACTAGTGGATTACTTCATTAGAGAAGAATACTCTACATTCTTTGTTGCGTGGTAGCAAACGTGAAAATTTTCCACATCATCACTGGGTGATTGAGAGGGAAACATTCATGATTGCTCCGCAAGATGATAAAGAGCCTAGGATAATGCCAAAGGCTCTAGTCCCCTATTTTTAGAAAGTGGATCAATGTTACGCAATTGAAGACAAAGTCTTTGAGGATTAACCATTTCTATAATTTGGTTAACTTTCCATTATGACGCGAAACTGTTCTAAAGTTATGCTTAATTTGGATAGTCATTGTTGAGGCATAAGGCTCACTAGATACTGAAAAGTCGCACCATTGAGAAAAGTGTAGACCATGAGAAGACTTCCTCCTGGGGAGTGAGGTTATTTTGACTTAGGTTGTGATTGACATAAGTTCAGAACATTGATTTGTGGACATTGTGACCCAACTTTCTCGTTGGAGAATTGGGTAAGTAGATCCGTAGGGATTTACCTTCTGCTTTTATGGTGAAAAGTTAGGAGCACAAAAAGGTTGCTAGTTCCAATAAATCTTTTACAGCCTAAAACAGTTATCCAAATAGTGGTTCTTAGATTTCGTCAAGCCATGATAGGCCGACGATGATCGATGAAGACCACTGAGGTATGATCAATGGTCCAAAAAGAACTTTTTCCATACTTAGTCATTATGAGCCAGGAATTTATAAGGTTGTCACCACCTAGGGTGGGCAGTCCTCTATTTTAGATATGATGGACATGGGTGATGTAATTTATATGCTCGGATGTACGATCCTTAGGGATTGTTTTGGGAAAATTCTCGGTTTGTCTTCGATGACTTACATAAGGAATATCCTAGAATGATTCTAGATGCAAAATTGCAAACCCATTGACTTACCCATCGATAAAAGCCAGAGCCTTAGCTATTGAGTGTATCCTCGGATTGTCTTTGGGAGAAACAGATGACCTATATTCCTTGATCTTTTCTTTGTTGTGGAAGCCTAAAGTACGCTATGTGGGTGTATTCGGCATGATAAGTGTTATCTTTGGTAAATGATCAACTGAGTTGTTTAGACATTGACCTTGCTCATTAGACTGTGGATAGAATGCTTTACTAGTAGTATATTAATTTGCTCCTTGTAAGATTTAATGCGCTAGTTGGGCGCATCTGCGCTAGTTAGGCGTATCAAGAATGAACGCAAATTGGTCACCAAAATATCTTTAGAGAGGTTACTGCGCAAGAGGTAGTGATCTTGAATCACTTCATGTAAGGCGCACATAGAGGATTCCGTTGTATATGCTTATCGCAAGAGGTGCAGATAAGGCTTATGTTTGGAATCTAGAAATTGCGCAAGCTGTGGTCATATTTTTTAGATCGATCACTTATTTGTTGTGAGATGATGGAATGTTGACACTATTATGGTTTGTGTCATAATGATTAGCAGATGATGATGTCAGCAGGCAAGATTGGCTCACTCACACAAGCAATCGCCCTTGGCGCTTGGGAGCGAGCAAGGATGAGACTAGTGGTTTATTTTTTATTTGGAGCCAAAAGAGGCTTAAATTATCCACTATGCATGTCGCCTTGGTTACAACCAAGATGAGGTCGTGTTAAAGACCAAACATGGATGTTAGTACCCACTTTCCATGTTGTGCCTGTTATGATTAGCCAGATGCGAGATCTCATTTGGCGCCTGGAAGGTGAGCAAATAGAGAATTCGGGTTAGGCGCTAGAAAGCGACTAGACTAATATCTGTACGGTGTATCGAGTATGACGTCACTCTTTTGGAAGAGTTACTCCACCGTAGCATGTATTCATACTATATGTGCTTGGCGACCGAGTAATGAGGTGAGAGAATGGATCCATGTTTCCTCACCGTGTGAGTCTTATGTGTCATTATTGATATGACTTTCATTTATGTACCTTTTTGTGACTTTTGACTATGTCATAAGGTAAGGGGTTGATGTTCTGCTACTTTGGTATGTTGCCTGTGGTCATGTATGATTCGGCCTTAAGGGACATCACTGGGAAAGCGGTCAATCTTAAACTAAATGGCATGAGGGCAAAGGGAAGATCATCTAGTATTACACCACTATTGTATATTCACTGCCGGCAACTCATATCGCTCTGTATGAGAGGCGGATTAAGTGTGAATATATTGCAAGAATTGAGAGGGTCAAACATGCTTTTTTTGAGGGATTAGAGATGTTTTTTGGACCGGTGTAATTAGATGGGTCTGGGGTATATGAGACACTATTTTTGTTCTTTGTGGGTTGATGTCTCTATGTTGGCTCATTTTGAGTTTCTAGTATAGAGTTCCCACATGTAGGTGTTCTCAGCAGTTGCACGGTGCATTGGCTAGTATGAGATTGTTCATTTTTGGGGAGATTGAGATAAAGATATGGCAGTGTCATGCCAACTCATGTGCGAGTGAGGGATGTTATATAGCGATCCTAATTCTTCCTCCTTTGGTTGTTGCATCCGGACTTGGTTCCGTGGATGTTGGTTATGGTTTATATCTTGTCTCCATTCTTCAATACTTTGTATTTGAGTTATAGGATGTTTTGGGCAGGATTATTACAGGTTGGGTGTGATTGGGAGCAAATGGTTGCTGCCCAGAATTTTGGTTCTTTGCTCGAGCGAGGCTTTTGTCGCTCGAACGAGGTCTGTGTTTTAGTTCCTTCGCTCGAGCCAGGGTCCCTTCGCTCGAGCGAGAGTTGAGTTTTGTGTCTGGTGGATTGAGCTAGAAGTCTTGTGCTCGAGCGTGCGTCTGCATCTCATTTTGACCTGAGAGTTGCATTTCTTGGCTCGAGCGAGCGAGCTGTATGTTTTGGGTTTCTTCGCTCGAGCGAGCATTCTGTCGCTCGAGCGTGCTTTTGGGTTGCAGACCTGAAGCTTCGAGTTGTTAGCTCGAGCGAGGCTCTCTACGCTCGAGCGAGGGTTCCTTGTGTCTGGTCGCTCGAGCGACCACACCTTCGCTCAAACGAGCCTGTGTTATATCAGTAGACAGCAGCGGGTTTACACTTCACTTTTTCATCTCTTTTATCTTCAAAACCCTAGATCCGTCCTCTCTCTCTCTCTCTCTATACACCTTCTCTCTAGGGATTGATCTACTTCTAGTGAGTTTCTAGCCTAGTCTCTTTGTAAGAAAGATAAAGGGTGACTTGGGCTTTCTTTCAATCTGAAAATTTGTGGATTTGGAGCACTTTGGATTTTCACCATCTTCTCCTTTGGTCTCTTCATTTCGAGGTACGGATAACCTACTCCATTTTATGAGTTTTGACATAAGTTTTATGCATTTTGAGTAGTTGGTGGTGTTGGGTAATTTTGGAAAAAGTTAGGGTTTGATTTGTAATTTGATAAAAGGGGGTTTTTCATATATTAAACTCCATGTGTATATAAGACTTGAAAAATGGCATTATTAGTGTCAAATTGAGGAAATTGAATCTTAGGGTTGATTTGTGATAATTGGTATAATTAATTTGGGAAAATATGGAATTGAGTTGAAACCCATAAAATTGGGAAATTATGGGATTGAATGGTGTAGTTGGATTAATTTATCACTCACCTATGGAAATGTTGAGATTATATATGTTTGATGCATTTATTATCTGTTTAGAAATAACTGCTTTGGGCTATCGGTGGAGGATAGTCTTGATTGTTGTAGACATTGTATGTTGATTAGGGAAAACTGAAACTAATCACATTGTATATGACGGTTGGAATAATACATCAAAGTTGTGTATTGATCGAACATGTATATGATAAACGTTTATATGCATTGTGTTGTGTGGGAGGAGATAGGGGATGTACTCCACGATTTAGGAGGAGAGAGAGGATGGACTCCTAAACCGGATGTTATTTGGGAGGAGATAGGGGATGGACTCCAATGATACAGCAAATATGTGTATCAGATAGAAGTGTTAATACAGCAAATATGTGTATTAAATGGAAGTGTTAATACAGCGAATGTGTATTATTTAAAGTATGGAAGTGTTTAAATTGTGAGTCGTAGACTCATTTGAATTGTGAATCAGGGTAATGTTTTAATGTGAGATGTGGTCTCACTTAATTGTTTGGCCAGGTCCTGAGCCATGTCCATGGAATGATTTGGATAAGTAAAGAATTATGAAATGAAACATGGACTTTATGTCATGGAATTGGATGATGTTGTAAATTGGTTTATAAGTGTTAACCATCTATCAAATGCTATTGTTTTAGTCATTGTTCATATTTGGTTTAGTATATCTCTACTGGGCTGTGGCTCACCCTATATGGGACATCATTTTCAGATACAGATGGTATGCCACCTCCAAGGACGTAGCTTGGGAGGCTAGAGGCTGAAAGACTTTTTGTATTATCTTTTATGTATTGCATGTAAATCGAGCCAAGGGCTTACTTTGTATAAAGAGTTAGTATTCTTCTTTTGTTGTACCCAAGTGTTGACTTGAAAAGTTGTAAGCCAATAGGGCATTTACTTTTGTTGTCAACATGTAATACATCTGTAATGAATACTCTGATAAATAGAAATATGCTTTATTCTCTTATGTCAATGCATGTAAAGAATGTTGGGTTTTATGTATTTTTTTGAGGGCGTTACAACTTGCTATGAGAGCGTACCGGGTTTGAATACTTTGGGTACGTAGGAAGTGATTAGTATCACAATGGGTTTGTATCGCTTGTGAGAGACTTAGATGTAGTGTTATGTGCTTATGCTTTACTTACATGTGTTCGAGTTCCTTTTTATACACATTGCACGCGTTGTCGTGTTATGCTTTACTTACAGGTGTTCAAGTTTCTATACACATTGCATGCGTTGTCGTGTTATGCTTTACTTACATGTGTTCAAGTTTCTATACACATTGCATGCGTTGTCGCGTTATGCTTTACTTACATGTGTTCAAGTTCCTTTTTATACACATTGCATGCGTTTTCGCGTTATGCTTTACTTACATGTGTTCAAGTTCCTTTTTATACACATTGCATGCGTTGTCGCGTTATGCTTTACTTACATATGTTCAAGTTTATATACATGTTGCATGCGTTGTTGCGTTATGTTTTACTTACATGTGTTCAAGTTTCTATACACATTGCATGCATTGTCGCGTTATGCTTTACTTACATGTGTTCAAGTTCCTTCTACACATTGCATGCGTACGCGCATTGCTTTACTTACATGTGTTCAAATTCCTCATCATACACACTGTATATGTTGTCGCGTATACTTTACTTACATGCGTCTACATCTTCACACATTGTGCACGTTGTCACGTGTTCTTTACTTACATGTGTTTGTGCCTTCATAACATTGTTATGCTTCCCACTCTACTTGCGTTGTCACGCACTTTCAATTGCCTTGCTATGCATACTGCTAACGATATTGTACCTGTTAAGCTTTATTTCTCTTTCAGGCCCGATATTGTATATACAGTTCATTTGAAGCTGGCGCAACCAGACGAACCGCACAGGTATTGTGTTCTCCGCGTGAAACGTAGTGGGAATTACATGATTCTCTTACACTCTCTCTACATTGTAGTGTAGTTTGGTGTATGCTAGCTTAAAACTGTCGCATGTTATTCTTCGTTACAGCTTTCTTTGCATGATCATAAGTTATGTTCGGCTTTTTGCATTGTCAGTCGCATTTTGCCCCTGCCTTCGGGCGCATATCTTATCTGTAGCTTGTATGCTTGTCTAAGTCTTCGGCCTTGTCAAAAATGGGTCGTCTCTGGGCTTTGATACTCACTCCGTCATTGTTATGATTTTCGAGTTCTGTCAAAGAGGGGCAACTGTAGACACCCCATTTTTGACTGTCCTCAAGACTTGGACGTCACCGCTTGAACGCTCGGTGATCATCCCTGTTCGTGTTTGTTTTGAATTCCTGGAGGTCTCGGCTACGCGCCTCACCTCAGGATCTCTCGACTTGCTTGTTCTATGCTTGGTTTTGCACCAAGGACTTGTGTGTTTTTGTACCTGAGGGTAAAGAGTAGCTTGTTAGCTACCCCTGACCCCCACCAGCCCTTGCTTGAGGCCACCGGCCGTGTATTCTTGCTACCGGCCATTGGTGAAATATACCATTGGCCGGTCGGTACTTAGTGTGGTCGGCCGACCACCTATTTGGCCGATGGCCTCTTTTGCTGGCCAGTACCACCTTTTTGCCTTTTACAGGCATAATGCATGCCAGGTGTGCCAGCTGGAATGCACAGACCCTCCTCCCTATGCACGAGTGTGGCTGTTTTGCCCCTTTTGCACCTTTTTGGTCTAGCTTCTTGAAAAAGCTTGGACCTTTGTCTTAGCTTCCTCAAGAAGCTTGAACCCAGTCCCGGCTTCCTCAAGAAGCCTTGATCCCTTTTGTTAGCTTCTCTTGGAAGCTTAACACTTTTGTTGGTCTATATAAGAGCCCCATCCTCCTCTTTTGTTTTGGTTCAGCAAAACCAGAGCAAAATACATATATATATATATTTGATACACACTTTCTCTCTCTATATATCTCCCTCTCTCTCTCTCTCTTCATTTGTGTGGGTTTGAGGGCCTAAAGGTGTGTTTTCTTCTTAGTTTTGCACTAAGACACATAGCATTACACCATACTTCAACTTGGGAGGCCTTGAGGGTTTGTTCTTGAAGTTTTGGATCGGTTTTGATCGGAAGAAGAGGGCTGAGCTTGCTGTTCTTGGAGTGTTCTTCAAGGGTAACATTATTTACTTTATATTCCCCAATCTTGCACTAGTCTTTAACCTATCTTGCTTACTATTTTAGACTTTGTGTATAACTAAAAAACGTCTTGTATTTGCATGCTTAAGATACTTCATTAAGGTTGTTTTGGTGTTGGGGGTCGACCTCCCCCTCTTAGGCCTTGTTTGGCCCTTTTTGTGCTTTCTTTGTTAAGCCTTGGTTATCTTTGTATATTGGCCTTCTCACCACTGAAATCCAGTGGATTTTCAATGGTGAAGAAGAGGTTTTGAGGTCTTGCATAGGGGAGGGACACCCCTCTCCCTTTGTCTCTCTTTTGTCCTTGTTTTTGGCTCATAAGGGTAGCATGCATGATTAGTTGTTCTTGGCTTCATTTCAGAGGTTTTTGGGTGTTGTTGGGTCATATTATGCCTCTGTTTTTGGTCGGATTAATGGCCCCTTTCATGTTTAATATACTTACTTTATATTCCTCTCTTTGGCCTAGAAGTGCATCATGCATTTAACCTACCATGCTCTCATGTTTTGGCCTAACTTTGTGAAGTTCTTAGCCATATCTTACCATGCTTGAGGCTTGTTGGGTGCTGTTTTGATCATATTTTCCTTGTTTGGTATAGCCTCTTTGCATTTTGGCTTGTGAGCCTTGAGGGTGTGAGTCATGAGCATGCTTGAGTTGGGTTGTTTCAGTGATTTGGAGTCATTTCCCATGCTATTTCAGTCTATAACCCATGCTCGTATGATTGCATTTATCATCCCTTTCATGCCTTGAAGAGTTGTTTTGTTGTGCCTTGAAATGAGCATTGTGCATGCTTAAATGTTTAAGTCTTTGGGGCTACCATATCAGTGGGTTTTGGGGGCTCATTTTGCATGTTAAAACTCTGTTTTTGGTTGTTTAATTCATGCCATGTGTGGTCATGATAGTGGTGGTAGAATGCTCCCTTTTTCTTTCTTTTTTTGTGCCTTAGTCTTAGGCTCATTGATGTGCATGTTTCCATGAACGTTTGTCCACCATCTACACCATCTTTGGCCACTGTTTTGGAGAGGGCTGAGGCCTTCTCATTTCAGTATTAGTCCATCTTCGCATACTGTCACGCCCCTAACCCGCCCTTATGGGTTTAGTAACCGGCCAGTAATCCGAGATTACCGAAGGTCTCTTAATAGTAATACAGTAAAATAGAGTACAAGGGCTTGGCGGAAACCAATACAGTAAATAAATAATGTCCAATGAGCTGTGACACCACTCTGTATGCCAAAAGATTTCCATACATTAATGTAAACAGTGCATCCAGTATGTACAATATATCCAGTCATTCAGGTCAGGGACTTATTCCCTATTAAACAGTACAGTGCAAAACATTCAGTCTATACAGAGAACAGAACAGTACAAAAGGGGGAGAAATTAAAACACCCCTAAGCCAAAACTTGGCAGGCTCTGTAACAGCGCCCGTGGGGCCTCTATGCTACAGTTCGGACTCCCTTTTTCGTGTTGCGGTTCTAAATCTTGAACCAAAGAGTCCAACTCTGGCAAATCGTTTGAGAAAACAGATTTTTGAAAAGTAGTGCCAAACATGGACTGCTTTGCCAGATTACAGAGTCGCCACCTAAATATTTTAAAATGGGAAATTTAGGAAACCCTGACTCGGTGCCGAAGGCCACGTGTCCGTCATAACCAAAGTGGTCTTGGCTCGGGAGCTTGGGTACGATCGGGGAAGGTCAGCTATGAGCACCCCCTTTCGCCCGGTCCGAAAACCGGCCTCTACTAACCGTGATATCTGATTTTGAAAACATTATGTGCTCTTGTTCCAATTATTAGCCTAGAATTACTATGTTATGCGCACAGCAAACAAGTATAGACTAGATCGCCTAATTTGGGAACAAACATTGCATATCCGTTCTTTTTGAAAATGTTTCGGAATTTGCTACTCGCAAGTAGGCTAAAACACGGATTTCAATGAGTATTTCCAACTTAAGCAACCCAACCTCCACCCACAGGCATTCAAACAGTTTATCGCATATAAGCACTTAGCCGCATGGTAAGCATACTGTCATGGCAACATTCACACGCATGTGGTATGCTAAAGCGTAAAATACTTACATCGTACTCCGTGCCAAAACAAGAAACTAGTTAGCAGACATGCATGTCCCTAGATCATGTTAAGTGGTTAATGCAACACAGGCAAGGATGCAATTTAGAGTAGGCTCGGCTAACCCTAAAGATGGCATGTGAAATGCACTTTATTCGATGCACGTATTCAATTTGGAATTGGAAATACAATGCGGTTTGTATGATGTACCGAGCCCGATGCATGTCAACAAATGCATGGATGCACGCATGCATAGCATAAGGTATGCTAAAATAAACGTGCCCTAATACTAACCATTAAAAGCAGGTAAGCAAAAGGGAAGAAAGAAGTGGGGTTTGGAAGACATACACACCACTCACCCACACTTATTACAAATTCGCCCTCGCTCGGAGGGACCAAAAGAATAATACAAATAATTAACTACGCAAGCCAATTAAATATTACAAATTAATTAAATTAAAAAAATAATTAATCTAAGAAAAACAGTAAACCACCTCGGGGCGAAGGCCCAATGTATGCACACTCGGATGCCGCTTGGAATTGCACTGCCATGCCTAGCTTGCCTCTGTTTTCCCTGCTTTTGCTCCTCTGTAAACTGCCAAAGTCTCAGAACCACTTTTCAAGGCACTGGGGGTATCACCGGCTGAGGGGAAACACCACCGGCTGAAGTATGTGGTCACCGGCACAAGATTAATCCATCGGCCATAAGTTGACTGCCGGTCGGCACTAAACACTGCCGTAGAAGCCTTGAATGTCTGCAGAACACGCAACTCACGTGACGAGAGGGCAAAAACTTGCATGGCAGCTCAATTCAAACAATGTGTGCACCAATCATGCCCCTTATCATATTTGTGACTCAAAGGGACATGTGCCTCGATTCTCGGGCCACCAATCACGCATTCCCATGCATGATGGCCCAAGGAACCAAATGTGTACTTTCAATCTCAAATGCATGCAAACCAAACAAACCAAAATCCCAATCCCCATCACCAAATCAAGGGACAAGGAATGCATGTTGATGCAATGTGACCTAGCCATGTTAGCTATCATGCAATATGAACAATTCCATGTACTTATGCAAAGCATACAAACCAACATGAGGTAAATATGCAAGCAAGTGAATGATGGCCTTAAACATGATCTAGGCAACCCCAAATAGGCCCAAAATCAGTGGCCAAAATGCTAAGTATGAGAGCTACCACACACACACACATGCATATGTTAAGGTATCAACTTAATCATAAACAAGCAATTCTCGAGCGCACTCAAAAGAGGCTAAGTGTGGACAACTAACATGCATTGTAAAGCTCTGAAATCATGCTAAACATGGTGCCCAAACCAAGCAACAAAACAAGCTAAACATGCAATTAAGGTCCAAGCACTTAAGGCAAGCCAAAGGGCTTAAACCAAGGTCAAACCCGCCAAGCCTCACAAGGCCAAGGGGACTCGAAATAGGTCAAAGACAGACCTAAACAATACTCAAGGAACACCTAGATGGCATCTAAATGGTCCAAGTATAAAGGCACATACAAAGGCCAAAACATGAGGCATACAACATGCGCTTTTAAAGCAATAAAGAGGTGACTTAGGCAAGCATACAAGCACACCAAAGTGACTGAAATGATATGCCAAATGGTTCCAAACCATCAAAATGAGGTAAGCAACACATGCTACCTATGCATACTCAAAGGCTAGCAAGCCTAAAATGCAAAGGGGCTATATAATGCATGCCAAGATCAACCCAAATGACTATGGACAGAGCTAAAACATGTCAAAATAAGCCAAAACATTCATAAGTCTAAGCCTAAAGCATGCTCAAACTAGGGCTAACAACCTAAGGCATGTTAAGACAATACAAGGCATTACATGGCAACTATGCTAAGCATGCATAAGGGACCAAAACCAACACATAGCAATGTTAAATCATGATATCCTAAGCATGAATAACAGTCCATACATGCTCAACACATACTCAATCACAATGCTCCCTCAAGAGGCAAAACTTGCCCTTTTCAAGGACATCAAGGAGAGGGGGTGACCCCCTCCTTCTTAGGACTTTAAGGCATCCTCTTCACCACTGAAATCCCTCAAGATTTCAGTGGTGAAGAGACCCCAACACCTAAATCCCAGAGCTCTCACAAAATAGCACAAAAATGAGGCCTTTCAAGGCCTAAGAGGGGCCAAACTTCCCCAAAGCACAAAGTACCCTTAATAAACTATCAAGAGGGCTAAAAAACAGAACTTTTTTGTATTAAACACCAAGCACAAAAATAGTTCAAAGATAGGTAAAAATGGAATGCAAGAATGGGGGAAATAGAGCAAGTTTCTCGCCCTTGTTGACCTTCTTCACCAAAGATGATGTTGTTGCTTCCTTGAGCTCCAAACCAGCCAAAAACTCTAAGAACAACCTCTTGGAACCTCAGTAACCAAGGGAAGGTGAAACACTAGGTTTTGGTGTGCAATAGTAAGTCACAAACACCTAGTGTACAAATAAGAGGGAAGAAGAGAGATAGGATAGATACAAAACTTCTAACCTAGAACCAGAGCTTCTCCTCTGTCTTTTCTCTCTAAAATGTCTAACTTTGCTAACCTTTGAGCCAAGAGAAGAGAGCCTTCTCTTATAGGCAACAAAGCTTACAAGCTAAGCAAAACAAAAGCTCATCCCTCCATACACGTGTATGGAGGGAAAACAAATGCAAGACAGCTGCCTTAAAATATCTCATAAAGCAACTGCACAGTAGTCGGCAGGGCAAAATTGTCATTTTGCCAAAATTTACTGCCGACCGGCACAAAATAGTGCCGACCGGCACAATATAGTGCCGATTGCAACACCAACCAGCCGGTGGCCTCTAGCCACTGCCAGTGGTGTGTGGGGATGCCTCACAAAGCATTCCCTGCCATTCTAAGGCAGAGCACAAGTGTTTGGTGCAAAACCAAACACAAAACGGTCAAGTTCGGAGGTCCTGAGGCAAGGCGCGTAGCCGAGAACTCCGGGAACTCCAAACGAACACGAACATGGATGATCACCGGGTGTTCAAACGGTGACGTCCAGGTCTTGAGGACGGTCAAAAATGGGGTGTCTACAGGCTCGGAACCTCGCAGTGAGGCACAGTGGTTGGCTTGACAAAAAGGGAGTCTAATCCACGCTCCTAGCTTCGGTCTGGTGCCTGAACACCTACATATATATATAAACAGTGAGCTAAAGCCCAGTGAATAACATAATGCGTAAAGGGGTTAAGAATGAAATGTCCTTACAGTAATGGAAACAGTTCATTGATTTAGTATATCAGTCATTCAGTCATATGTGGTACATCCATTAGCATAACAAAGATAAGAAATGAGAGGTCTAAAAGACCTAACGATAATGATGGCCATCTATCGATCCAACAAGAGGGGTTCTAACGAGGAACCGACAGAGATCTCTATGATAACGATAAGAAATGAGGTGCCAAGGATGCCACGATGCGATTCAGAATATAAGACATTCATTCATTGATTTAACGATAATCAATTGAGCAGTTGATTAAGCGATCGAAATATTCACAATTGAACATATCTTTACACAATTGTTACTCACTGAGTTTTGGGCTATAAGCAGCTAGAGCGCGTCTCCGAAAGCCAACCCTAAACAGTTAACAGATAGAACACACACTAAGTTTCACAGTTGGGAAAGATGATAACTTAATCCCTAAATTGCCTCGGTGTGGTTCTACATCTATATCCTCATTAAGATGTCTTAAACAAGGCCTAAGAATGCCTAGAATGAGATGAGGATGCAAATATGCACTTAGAAAACATTTTGCAAAATTTGCTGAAAATAGGGGTCTCGTTCGAGTGAGGCTTTCTTCGCTCGAGCGAGCTTGCCAAAACAAAGGCTTCGCTCGAGCGAGGAATCCTTCGCTCGAGCGGTCTGTAAAAATGCAAAAGTACTGGATGCTGAGTTTTAACGCTCGATACTCGCTCGAGCGTGAGACACAGCTCTTCGCTCGAGCGTAGGTCTCTTCGCTCGAGCGTACGCCTGCGCGCACCAAGATGCTGAGAGCTTGAAATTTACGCTTGAGCCACCAATCTTTCGCTCGAGCGTAGCTCAGAGAAAACGATGGCCGCTCGAGCGTAGAATCCTTCACTCGAGCAAAGAAGCCAAATTCTGGAATTTCCAGATTTGCCTCCCAAGCTCAAACCAAGCGTTCTACCACCCCAAACTCGACCACTTGGGCCCAAATTCTGGAAAACACATCTCAACTCAATGCATAACAAGTTTCAAAGCTCAATTTGTGAATTCAAAGCCCAAGGGTGAGTCAATTAAAACCATTTCAAGCCAATTTTCTATGAACATGAAGAACATGCAAACATGCATGAATTCAAACCATTTCAAAGCTCCAATTTGATGCTCTAGTGAGCCAATTGTTCCAAAAATAAGTTGAAAACATGGGCCAATGTGAAATCATGAACATGCATGCACAATTTGCCATGAAAACAACTTAAAATTCAACAATACCAACATGCATGCATGAATTAAGCTATAATTCAACATTTTTGAACCAAATCATGACTTAGTTCTACAATGAAGCATGAATCATGCAAGAACTAGCTCAATGACAACAATAAGAAGATGAATTTCTTACCTTAGTCTTGTATTCAAGGTTTAGGAGCTCAATTATGAAATCAATCTTCAATTCTTCAAGCAATTCTACAAGTGAACTCAATTCTCTCACTTCCCTTCTCTCTATGGCCGGTTGTATACTCAAGGTATGGCTGAAGGAAATGTTTTGATGAAGCATACACAAGGCTTCAAATATGAATAAACAAAGGCCCCACTAGATGGCAAAAGTGTAATTATGTCAAACTCTTTAATTGGATTTATTTAATCTAGTTTAATCATACCTAATTAGTTTTCAGTTAATTATACTATAAAGTCACATTAATTCCAATGATTCTAAAACATCAATCTATTTCCGATTCGGCCGCCGATAGGGCCTTCAATTAGTAGTTTAACATAAAAACACGAACAGATAATCAAATAACCAACAGATAGAATTACAATTAAACAGACATACTCCGTCAAGTCATTTTCAGATTTTGGTCAGTCAATTCCTTATCATAACCAGTTTCAGTTCAACAGTAATCGGTGGTAATTCGGTAAACAGCGACGAGGGTTGTTATACATACTTTGCATGTTTGGCATGTTACATTGTATTGGTTGCATGCTTACATCACATTACATTTGCATGTTTGCATGTTGTTTAGCTAGTTGCATTGCATGTTTGGACATTGCATGCTTGCATGATAGATTGCATTGCATTTGACATGTTTTTCATCTTAGCCTTATGTTGCATAACTTGAGCCATGTTTGTATACATGCATTGCATTGCTTGGTTTGGGGTGTCAAACCAAGCATGAGGGGTGAGGTGTGTTCGTACTCAAAGTGACGAAACACGTCTCAACCCTTGGGTCGCCAATGCCCTTGATCTCAATATGATAGGGTGTTGGCATTCATTTGTTTGTTCCATGCATTTACATTAAGAGGCAAACTTGGCCTCTTAGGCCATCATGCATCACAATGCATAATTGATGGCCCGAGGGTCGAGGGTCATGCTCTCTTGAGTCCATTGTATGATAGGGAGTGTGGCCATGCCCACATTTGCTTGAGAATTCCATGCCATACACTGTTTATCCTCTGCTGCTGTCAACTGCAGGATTCTGCAGGAAAAAATAGCCGGCCAGCTACTTGGAGTGCCAACCGACCAAATACAATTAGCTGATGGCTCAACCGATGGTCGATGACCATTCCCTTCGGCCGATGGTGTTCCCACTTGGTCGGTGATGCTCCCCAGTGTTCAGAAAAGCATCATTGGGACTTGCAAAAAATTTTAGAGGAGCAGGGTAGTGTAAACAGAGGCAACAGTGCTATGGCAGCGAGTTTCCGAGCGGGGCAAGTCAAGCATGCATCATTCACGCATTCCGAGGCAGAGTTGCTGCAGTCTCTTTAGCTTCACATTTAAATCATTTTTGTGATTAATTTGTTAATTAATTAGAGGGTCTGTAATAATTAATTAGCTAGGATAGTTGATTCATTATTTGGACTGTATTATTCTTTTGGTCCCTCCGGACGAGGGCGAATTTGTAATAAGTGTGGGTGCGTGTGTGCATGTTTTCCAACCCCCACTTCTTTCTCCCTTTTACTTACCTGCTTTCAATGGTTAGTATTAGGTCATATTTAAATTAGCATACCTTATGCTATGCATGCGTACATCCATACATTTGTCTTGCATGCACCAAGCTCGGCGCATCATACTAACTGCATTGTATTTCAATTCCAAGTTGAATACATGTTAGTTGTAGCATCATCATATGCCATCTTAGAATAGCCGAGCCTATTGTAGTTGCACCTTGTATGTGTTGCATTAGCCATTTTAACATAAACTAGGATCATACATATGATTACTAACTAGCTTCTGTTTTGGCTTGGAGTACTCGGTAAGCATTTATGTTTTAGCATCCTTGCATAAGTGTGAGTGTTGCCATGATAGCATGCTTACCATGAGGCTATGTGCTTACGTATTATAACTGCCTGAACGCTTGTGGGTGAAGGTTGGGTTACTTAAATTGGAACAATGCATTGAATGCGAGTTTTGAGTTCACTTGAGAGTGGCAAAACCATATTTTCTAAGCCCACTTGAGGGTGGCAAAATTCATGTCTTAGCCTACTTGCGGGTAGCACCATCAAACCATTTTCAAACAAACAAACACGAAATGTTTTGTTCCAATTTAGGCGACTTAGTCTATACTTGTTTGTTGTGCGCATCACGTAGTAAATCTAGGCTAATAACCGGGATAAGAACGCATAATGTTTTCAAAACAAGATATCATGGTTAGTAGAGGCCGATTTTTGATAGGGCGAGCGGGGGTGCTCATAGCTGACCTTCCCCAATCGTACCCAAGTTCCCGAGCCGAGGCAACTTTCGTGATGACGGACACGTGGCCTTAGGCAAACGAGTCAGGGTTTCCTAAATTTTTCCAAAATAAAACATTTAGGTGGCGACTCTGTATCTAGCAAAGCAGTCCATGTTTGGCACTTCTTTCTCAAAAAATCTGTTTTTCAAAACGATTTCCCAAACTTGGACTCTTTGGTGATTTATCAATCTCACATTGCACATTGTGAGATCAGATTAAGAACCAACACAAAGGGAGTCCGAACTCTAGCATGAGGCCCACGGGCGCGTCTACAATTACCAGAAATTGAATCGGGCTACAGTTAAGAATAAGTACCCTATGCCTCGTATTGATGATTTGTTCGACCAGTTGAAGGGTTCCCGTTGTTTCTCTAAGATAAACTTGAGATCGGGTTACCACCAGTTGAGGGTCAGGGAGGAGGATATTCCGAAGACGGCATTTCGTATGTGGTATGGCCATTATGAGTTTCTGGTGATGCCTTTTGGGCTCACCAATGCACCGGCAGTGTTTATGGATTTGATGAACCAGATCTTCCGGAAATTCTTAGATCGTTTTGTAGTCATTTTCATGGACAACATCCTGATATATTCACCTTTTAAGGAGGAGCACGAGGAACACTTGAGAGTGGTGCTTGAGTTGCTTAGAGCCCATAGGCTGTATGCCAAGTTTGGGAAGTGTGAGTTCTAGCTAAGAGAGGTCAAGTTCCTAGGCCATGTGGTCTCCGGGGAAGGGGTGTCTGTTGATACATCCAAGATTGAGGCAGTGCAAGATTGAACACAGCCTAAGAGTGTTTTTGAGATCCGCAGTTTTCTGGGACTAGCTGGGTATTACCTCCAGTTTGTGAAGGATTTCTCCAAGCTAGCTTCACTATTGACTAGATTGACGCAGAAAGGGGTCAAGTTTGTATGGAGTGAGACTTGTGAAAAGTCATTCCAAGAGTTGAAAGTTAGACTTACCACCACTCCTGTGTTGATTATTCCGGAGAGAGATTTGGGTTATGCTGTTTACTGTGATGCCTCACGAGAGGGTTTGGGTTATGTGTTGATGCAAGAAGGTAAAGTGGTAGCCTATGGCTCGCGGCAGTTGAAAATACACGAGAGGAATTACCCTACTCATGACCTAGAGTTAGCAGCTGTGATTTTTGCCTTGAAGATTTGGAGGCACTACCTTTATGGTGAGAGATTCGAGGTGTTCTCTGATCATAAGAGTCTGAAATATCTGTTTACACAGAAAGACTTGAACTTGAGGCAAAGGAGGTGGATGGAGTTTATTGAGGATTAAGACTTTGAGTTACATTATCATCCGGGGAAGGCCAATGTTGTGGTCGATGCCCTTAGCAGGAAATCCATTAGTGATGTAGCTTGTATAGCCGTTCGGGAATGAGAGATGTTGGGTGCACTTGGCGAGTTTGATTTGCTTCTAGGCGAATCTGTTGAGGCTGCGGCCTTGTTTTCTGTAGTTACGCAGCCTACACTTGTGACTCGAGTGTTAGAGGCACAGAGAGGTGACTTTGAGGTAGAATCCCTCCGAGAGAAGATCTCCAGTGGGAAGGTTGAGAAGGGTTTGACTGTGTATGCCGACCTGAGTGTGAGATACCGAGACCGTCTGTTTGTACCGGAGTCTTGCCGAGATGAGGTACTCCTAGAGTTCCACCATTCACGCCTTGCGGTGCATCCGGGAGGCACTAAGATGTATCGTGATTTAGGTCGCCTGTTTTGGTGGAGGGGTATGAAGAGAGATATGGCAGTGTTTGTGTCTAAGTGCCTTACTTGTCAGCAAGTGAAGGCCGAATATCAGAGGCCAGTGAGTTTGTTACAACCCTTGCCTATAGCCGAGTGGAAGCGGGAGCATGTCACTATGGACTTCGTTGTAGGTCTTCCGAGGACTCAGTGGGGTAGTGATGCTATTTGGGTGGTTGTAGACCGGTTGACTATGTCGGCACACTTTATCCCTATGCGCGTGAGAGATTCGATAGATCACCTTGCCGACTTGTATATTCGGGACATAGTGAAGTTGCACGAGGTCCCAGTGTCGATCGTCTCAGATAGAGATCCATGTTTTACTGCTAGGTTGTGGCAGAGTTTGCAGAGTGCCTTGGGCACTAGACTGACCTTTAGCACTGCTTATCATCCTCAGATTGACGGGCAGTCCAAGTGTACTATTCAGATCCTTGAGGATATGCTTCGAGGTTGTGTCCTTGACTTTAGTGGGTCGTAGGAGAGACACTTGCCCTTGGTGGAGTTTGCCTACAATAACAGTTTCCAGTCGAGTATCGGTATGGCACCGTTTGAGGCCTTGTATGGCCGACTGTGTAGGTCTCCAGTTTGTTAGGCCGAGGTGGGTGATGTACCTTTGTTGGGCCCGGAGTTGGTGAGGGAAACGACGGAGAAAGTTGAGCTTATCCGTAGGAGGCTTGTTACAGCCCAGAGTCGCCAAAAGAGTTATGCCGACCGTAGAAAGAGGCCTTTGGTATTTGAGATGGGTGATCATGTCTTCTTGAAAATATCACCTAGGCGGGGTTTGATGAGATTCTGGAAGAGTGGAAAGTTGTCCCCTCGATTTATTGGCCCTTTCGAGATCCTTGAGAGGATTGGCGAGGTTGCCTACCGTGTAGCTTTGTCGCCACAGTTGTCCAGAGTACATGACGTGTTTCATGTTAGTATGCCTCGGAAGTATGAGCCAAATCCATCGCACGTGTTGGATTGGACCGACTTAGAGGTAGATGAGGATGTCTCGTATGAGGAGAGACCGGTTCGGGTCTTGGATAGGCGGGATCAAGTCTTGCAAGGCAAGACCATTCCCTTGGTAAAGGTTTTGTGGAAACATCACGGAGTGAAGGAAGCCACTTGGGAACGTGAATTAGAGGTCCGAGAGAAATATCCGGATCTATTTGTGGATGTTTGAGCATATGTTGTATATTTTGCTGTATTGATACACTTTAAGAGCATTGAATATGTCTTAAGTTGTAAAACATTGTATATGTTTCGGTTTATGGAAATATTATGGAACTTGCCTTGAAATGGAAGTTTATTTTTAACATTGTGTATGTTAACATGTTATAAAAATGCAAATATATTGTTGGCATTGGTTATATAATTGAATTATGGAATATGATGTTGGAACATTATTGTAAATTGCCTCTTGAATAGAGATGGGATAACCGGTAATGGGTCAAGATGTGGAATGTTGGATGGTAATACTATTGTGAATTGAGAAAACTTATTTTTGAAACTCGTATTTAATTTCGAGGATGAAATTCTTTAAGGGGGAAAAGTTATAGCAATCCTGGTTCTTCCTCCTTTGGTTATTGTATCCGAACTTGGTTCCGTGCATGTCAGTTGTGGTTTATATCTTGTTTCCGTCCTTCAATAATTTGTATTTGAGTTATAGGATGTTTTGGGCAGGATTGTTACAAGTTGGGTGTGATTGGGAGCAAATGGTTACTGCCCAGAATTTTGGTTCTTCGCTCGAGCGAGGCTTTTGTCGCTCGAGCGAGGTCTGTGCTTTAGTTCCTTCACTTGAGCCAAGGTCCCTTCGCTCGAGCGAGAGTTGAGTTTTGTGTCTAGTGGCTCGAGTTAGAAGTCTTGCGTTCAAGCGTGCGTTTGCATCTCATTTTGACCTGAGAGTTGTATTTCTTGGCTCGAGCGAGCGAGCTGTATGTTTTGGGTTTCTTCACTCGAGCGAGCATTCTGTCGCTCGAGCGTGCTTCTGAGTTGCAGACCTGAAGCTTTAAATTGTTGGCTCGAACGAGACTTTCTACGCTCAAGCGAGAGTTCCTTGTGTCTAGTCACTCGAGCGACCACACCTTCGCTCGAGCGAGCCTGTGTTATATCAATAGACAGCAGCGGGATTACACTTCACTTTTTCATCTCTTTTATCTTCAAAACCCTGGATCCGTCCTCTCTCTCTCTCTATACACCTTCTCTCTAGGGATTGATATACTTCTAGTGAGTTTCTAGCCTAGTCTCTTTGTAAGAAAGATAGAGGGTGACTTGGGCTTCCTTTCAATCTGAAAATTTGTGGATTTGGAGCACTTTGAATTTTCACCATCTTCTCCTTTGGTCTCTTCCTTTTGAGGTAGGGATAACCTACTCCATCTTATGAGTTTTGACATAAGTTTTATGCATTTTGAGTAGTTGGTGGTGTTGGGTAATTTTTGGAAAAGTAAGGGTTTGATTTGTAATTTGATAAAAGGGGGTTTTTCATATATTAAACTTCATGTGTATGTAAGACTTGAAAAATGGCATTACTAGTGTCAAATTGAGGAAATTGAATCTTAGGGTTGATTTGTGATAATTGGTATAATTAATTTGGGAAAATATGGAATTGAGTTGAAATCCATGAAATTGGGAAATTATGGGATTGAATGGTGTAGTTGGATTAATTTATCACTCACCTATAAAAATGTTGAGATTATATCTGTTTGATGCATTTATTATCTGTTTAGAAATAACTGCTTTGGGCTATCGGTGGAAGATAGTCTTGATTGTTGTAGACATTGTATATTGATTAGGGAAAACAGAAACTAATCACATTGTATATCACGGTTGGAATAATACATCAAAGTTGTGTATTGATTGAACATGTATATGATAAACGTTTATATACATTGTGTTGTGTGGGAGGAGATAGGGGATGTACTCCACGGTTTAGGAGGAGATAGAGGATGGACTCCTAAATCGGATGTTATTTGAGAGGAGATAGGGGATGGACTCCAATGATACAGCAAATATGTGTATCAGATGGAAGTGTTAATACAGCAAATATGTGTATTAAATGGAAGTGTTATACAGCGAATATGTGTATTATTTGAAGTATGGAAGTGTTTAAATTGTGAGTTGTAGACTCATTTGAATTGTGAATCAGGGTAATGTTTTAATGTGAGATGTGGTCTCACTTAACTGTTTGACCAGGTCCTGAGCCATGTCCATGGAATGATTTGGATAAGTAAAGAATTATGAAATGAAACATGGACTTTATGTCATGGAATTGGATGATGTTGTAAATTGGTCTATAAGTGTTAACCATCTATCAAATGCTATTGTTTTAGTGATTGTTCATATTTGGTTTAGTATATCTCTACTGGGCTGTGGCTCACCCTATATGGGACATCATTTTCAGGTACAGATGGTATGCCACCTCCAAGGACGTAGCTTGGGAGGCTAGAGGCTAAAAGACTTTTTGTATTATCTTTTATGTATTGCATGTAAATCGAGCCAAGGGCTTACTTTGTATAAAGAGTTAATACTCTTCTTTTGTTGTACCCAAGTGTTGACTTGGAAAGTTGTAAGCCAATAGGGCATTTACTTTTGTTGTCAACATGTAATACATTTGTAATGAATACTCTGATAAATAGAAATATGTTTTATTCTCTTATGTCAATGCATGTAAAGAATGTTGGATTTTATGTATTTTTTTGAGGGGCGTTACATGTTAGAAATTGGGCGCCCATGTGGTATGACCCTTTGAACCTTTTGAACCTGAAACTTTTCAACCTGAACCTTTTGAACCTTATCCATGTGAGTTTGAATTTGAATTCAAAACTTATTTGGATAACCATTCAGGATATCTATATCTATCATATAAATGGATATGGATAGATGGATAGATGGATAGATAGATATTGGTTGTTATATATTTAATTATATACATTTGATATCATGGGAATAATATATCGATATCAGATACGCTATGTGGTTTTTACCCATAACTTTTTTTCCCAAACTCTCTCTCTCACTCTATCCCATATGAGAACGATCCAGCTTCTACACTGTGACTTGTGTGGGTGATACTCCTTTTGTAGTATCACTCCACTGCTGGGTTGGTTGTTCACATCTTGGAAGCACGTGATTTACCCACGAGATTCTTTGCTTCAGGCTCTACTAAAAGGTATGACTATGAAATTTTTCCCGCTACGTCATAATACTTTATGATTTACAAATAGCATTTGCATTTCAAATTACACTATTTATCAAGGATTTCAAACATTGCAGGCCAATCATCAGCATAGATGGAACCTTTCTAACTGGAAAATATAAAGGTAAGTTACTAATTTCAATTTCATGGGATGCAAATAATCATGTATTTCCAGTTGCCTTTGCCATTGTGGAGAAGGAGCAACTAGATACTTGGCCATGGTTTTTAACATGCATTAGGGAGTACAAAACACAACGGACTGGCCTCTGTCTTTTATCTAACAAACATGGAGAAATCTTATCATCTTTGAATCGCTCATGTTGGTAGCAACATCCAAATGGTTGTCGTCGCTACTGCATTCGCCATCTTGCCAACAACACTACCATGCAAAGTACAACAATGCGATATTGTGAGACATGATAACTTCTGCAGTCTATGAGAATCAAAATAAGAAGTTTGACCAGAAAATAAAGTAAATCAGAGACTTAAATTCCAAAGCTATAGATGAACTTGATCATGTGCCACTTGAACTGTGGCCACTAGCACATGATAGTAGCAAATGTTATGAAGCTATCACTACCAACCTTTCTAAAAGCTTCAATGGAGTGTTAAAGGGTGTATGACATCTCCCTATCACATCATTGGTACAACTAACTTTTTATAAATGTGTTAGTTATTTTCAAGAACGATGTAACAAAGCCAATGTTAAAATGCACGCCGGTGAAGTTTACAATGCTTATGCAAAACAGATGCTCACCAAATGGAAGAAAAAGTCTAGGGCTCATTCAATTTTGAGTTTCAATAAAAATTTAGGTATTTTTGATGTTCAAACTTCTGTGAACCCCTTATATTCGAATCGGGGTTTTCATCTTCACGTGGTCAACTTGATGGAAAGAACATGTGACTGTCGAAAATGGCAGAATTATAAAATTCCATGTTCTCATGTCATTGTAATATGTAAATTTGCCAGCCTTAACCACCTGCAATATGTTGATGAATGTTACACACTAAAAGAACAAATGACATGTTATTAACACTCATTCGATCCTATAGTTGATGCCACTTATTGGCGAGAGCCTAACTTTCCTAAACTCCATCCCAATCTGAACCTTGCTAGGACTCGGGTTGTCCAAGGAGAACACGACTTCAAAATGCTATGGATTGGCGCGAGTCTCAAACCAAACAAAACTATGGATTGCATGGGCAACAAGGTCATAATCAGAGGAGATGTTCAAATAGCAATATAACAGCCTCAAGTAATGGGTCACATAACTAATGATTATCCAAATTGATTGTACCATGTGTTGTATTTTAATATTGAATGTAATGTTATCAATCTTAAGTTATGTTGTATGTCGTATCATATTTCTTAATATAAAAATGTGTTATAACATTTATATTTTTATGAGTAAAATGAAGTAAATAATAAACATTACAATTGACATAGTTGTAGTTTTATATAGATAGATGATTCAAAGAGTTGTCAATTGACATAGTTGTCACCAATGATGTGAAGTTTAAAAACAAATACATTACGCCTCACACTTTTCATATAATTATGCTAATTTCCTTTTTAGTAAAGTTAAATGGATCAAAACTAATGCAAATATTGTGTAAGTACAAAATAAATAACATAAAATACACAATTTTGTTTAAAAAGGATGACAATATTATTTTTTCATCTATATAACTAAAAATATTATTGATGAAAATTAAGTATCATACAAATTAAAATAAAAGAATTCAATGTAATTGTGTTAAAATTATAGCGTTTGCTATATTATGTTAAGAGAGTCCTTATCTTTTCTCAAAATTCACTTCAATATATAAGATGCGAAAAGTGAGGGGAAAAAAAAAAGCATACAAGGAGTGATGATTTGACATAAATAAAAATTTATGTACTAAAATAATATGAATAGTTTGGTTATGTATGTTAAAAAATGTTGAAACGAATGGACTTTTAATCTGCCAAGAAATTGCTAAATTTCAATTCCTTTCCTATTGGAAAATAATGATTTTTCGGCAACTTTAATTCGAAAGTAAAGTGGGACCCAATCGCCGATTGAGGTGGGTCTGAGTGTTTTATATTCACTTAAGTGAGAATATTACAATATAAAAATGATGGGCCGTTAAAAGCTGACTTTTTAGCTTTTTTTTATCTTTTTTGACTTTTTTATTTGAGATGTGACTTGACCCAAAATTGGTTAAAAGCTGGCTTTTGGCTTTTTTTTGTATGTTCCCAAATGGCCCCTAAGTTGTGAATGAGAATTGTTTCAATAAATGGGCATCAATAAAAGTTGGGCTTAGATTTGGACTTAGGCCTCGTTTGGGAACAAGCTTTTTTAGTAACTTTTTGGCTTTTCACGAAAAAATATGCGGAAAAGTAGAGAGAAAAATGTGACAACTCATAATGATTTTTTGAATTTTTGGCTAAAATACGTAGTTCCCAAACAAGGCCTTAGTCTTAGTTTGAACTGGGCCTATGCTTGTACTTGTGCATGTGCAAGTGCATGTGCATGTGCATGTCTTGGGTCTGGTCCTGGTCTTGGTCTTAGATTTGGACTTAATCTTGAGCTTGGGCAGAGTTGTGCTGTATTGGGCTTATCTTGTGCATGTGTTTGAGATTAGGTTTGGATCGGGTTATGACCGAACATCTCTATCCGTTTTGAGACCTATTTGTTTGAATTATTCAAACATCATTATATATATATTTATTTGTATATATTAAGCACATGAGAGTTTTAGGCTTTTTATAACTCTCATCTTTTGATGATGGAGTTGATGACCATATTAGTGGCCATAGGTTTTCAACTTATGTAACTCTAGCCCTAATGGCTAGAGTTGATGGCATTGGTTAATGGCAATTTAATGACCCTATTGATGTTAGCCTTCATGGCTAAGGCTCTCCCCTACTAATATAAACAGAGGCATTTCTCCTCCAACTTAATAGGTTGTTTTAGAGAGATTTTTTGTGATTAAAAATTTGTGATTTCCTTTAGATAAAGTTGGAGATGGTTTTTACACCAATTTTTTTTTTTTTTTTCTATATTCTTTTTGCTAGTCCTTTATTTGGTTCTTGCTAGAGAGAGTGTTGTTATTGTCAAGTTCGCCGAAGCTACTCAAAAGGTGCTTCTGCTTTAGTTGATTTCGACCATCGTATCCTTGGAGACAGACGCTGGCATACCTCCAGCACCTATCAGAAGGCAATGAATTTGTTTTTAAGAAAACTGTGGTATCACGCAGGTTTCAGTTTGCATCCTTTATATTTTTTTCTTCAAAGTTTTAAATTTAAATAATTTCTCGCATATTATTTTATATGTCTATTTGAATCCATCTTGTTATCTGTTCCATAATGTAATCTAGTTCATGCTTGTATTTCTTTTAGTTATGTAGTTTATTCCATATTTCATTCTTTAATAATAATAATAAAATGATTATTTTGTCATTTATATTTTATATATTTTTCTAGTATTATTATGGAAAAATACCAACAATGCTAAAACATATTCATATAAATAGTTTTTGATAAAATAATTTAGTTTTTTTTATTTTAATTTATTCTTGTAACTCTTGGAATTAAAATTGATTTAATTACCTAGAGTTATTGGATTTGAGCTGTTTATTTCTAGTAATTTATTCATGCATTTTATTTTATTTTAATAGGTTATCATTATTTGGTGATTAGTGCATGAGTTACTAAGAGTTGATAAAATAAAATAAGAATTTTATTACTTAAGGTTCTTAGTAATTTATTTGATTTGTTTGTTATTTATTTTCTTTTGTAACTAATTTTCTCTACATGTTTACTTAAACGCGAAAGGAGAATCTATATTATGAACAAACAAAACAAATTAGAACTAGTAATTTAAATTACTAAGGATTACCCAAGCATGGATGGAAATTGTGGACATATTTGTGAATTCAAGTATTCATTTTAATATGGAGAATTATATCGATTTTAGTTTGTTAATAATTTTGATTTATTTCGATTAATTAAATTTTGGAAAAATCAAAGTGTTGGATTTCATATTATGAGAATTTCAGGAGATTCGTCTCGTCAATAGCTTTTTGACGATATAAAGAACGTCTCAAATGGAGTCCGAATGAACCTACACAACTACTAAAAAATTTGGAAGTTTTTGTTATCAAATGATGACATCATCACGAGTCAGCAGCCATGTCAATGACTTCTGGCAGACCAGTCAGCGATACGTCAACAACACAGTCATGACATCACAATTTTTCAAAAATTGTATTTTGGTCCCTGTATTTCAGGATAATTTCATTTTGACCCCAAAACTTTTTGAAATTGCAATTTGGTCCCTAAATTTTTTAGTATGTGCATTTTAACCCCTAAAATTTATGATATTTGCAGTTTGGTCCCTAAACTTTCTAGTATTTGCAATTTGGTCCCTGGAGTTTATAGTATTTGCAGTTTAGCCCTTGGAAGTTTATGAAGTTACGATTTGACCCTTGAAGAAATGGTAGATTGTGTTTTTGGCAAAACAAACGATTCCAGATGCAATCATGAACTCCATTTTTTTGCAGATTTAGATAATTTATAATTGTTATAACTACATTTTAATTTGTAGTAGTTTTGATTTCTAGATTGTAATACTTTCACTTTAGTGAAAGGGAATGGGAAAAAAGAAGTTTATAAACCTTTGGGTTTAGAAAAAATCTTTATGACTAATTTTATTATTCCAAATCGTTTTGGTTTTTTATAATAGAAACCAAAGTTTAGTCTTAGCTAAAGAGTATTTATGATTTGTATTCAAAAATAGCAACTAAAATGGATTTGATTTCAAACCTTTAGGATTTGAGAAAGTCTTTGGGTTTAATATATTTATTTCTAAAATGTTAAAAAACCAAGTTTTGGGAAAATCTTTGATTATAATTTGATTATTTTCAAAGTATTTTGGTTTTGGGAAAAGAAACCAAAATTTTAGTATTAGCCAAAATATTTCTGATTTTTATTCAGAAATAATGGACTCAGTTCAGCGAGTACCGGTTAACTTTTATGAGTGGTGTAATTCTTGTAGTAATTTTTATTAGCTTAGAAATTGGTTTTTAACCTGGTTTATTCCCTGAAAACTTAATTTTGAATTTGTTTCCCATTGATTATGAGTCAACAAACTCTTGAAAGTTTTGTCTAAGGTTAATTGGGTTTTAAGTGGGACCGTTGTGACCCCTCCAATCTTCTTGGAAACTTTCCTGACCTTGTTCAATTTTGAAGTTAGTAGTGAGATAAGTTTTGAATTAAATTTCAGTCTTTAGGATTTCATAATGTTAATTTATATTCTAGAGAAACATAATAATTGAAATTCTATTGTGGTTTTCGAAAATGGCTTCAAGATGTTACAACAGAAAATGTTGTTCCACCTAACAACCTTAAGCCTTGTGATGTTTTTAAAGGAAGATCAAGAGAAATCAAGTGTGATTAGAGGAAATCATGAGATTGCACGATAATTAATTAGAGACAATAAGTATGTTATCCTTGTGTCAATTATAGTACGTGTGATTGCTATGTGACTTTACTTGAAAGCAAAAATGAGACAACCCATTAGGGTGGATGAATATATTTTTGAATTTTTAAAATTAAATATATTCTTAAATTGGTGGCTTCTAGTGAGTACAAGATCACTGATCACAAACATCGAAAACTACTAGTTCCTAGGAGGTATTAAACCACTAGCTACACAGTTATGAGATTATGGTTCCTAGTAGTGAACAGATTAGTAATCACATGTCAAGACATGATGGTTCTTATCAGTAGAAAGGCTACTGATCATATGTCAAGACATGATGATTCCTAGTAATAAAAGAGTCTACTGATGATTCCTAGTAATAAAAGAGTCTACTGATCCTATGTCAGGATATTGTGATTCCTAGTAGTAGAAAGTCTACTGACCGCATGCTGAGAAATTAGTGATTCCTAATGATAAGACAATTGGCTATGTTATGAAGTTCCGAATAGTAGACTATTGAACACTGGATTTGTGTTTCGTAATAGTAAGGCTATTGGCTTCACAGTGATAGGTTAGTGCCTTGAATTTGGAAAATATCTAATTCGGTTGATGACGGTCTTGGAATATATTTTCTGTGATATGATTTTGAGAGTTTCATAATCATTGTGACACAAGGAATTATTTAAAGACCCTGTATGAATTTTTGAAAAGGCCAAAAGCCTTCATATAAATTCTATAAATGTGGGGGTGTCATGCAAAATGTAGTAAACCTAAAAATCCCTAAACCCAAGAGGGTTAGAATAAGCCTAAAAATCCATTTACTTGGTATTCAACGGTTATGCACAATACAGTAGTGCATATCGATTTCCTTATGGACAAATCTGATATTCAAATTTACACAAGAATACTATCATGAAATTGAGGAAATGGTTTTCATGAGAAAAGAGATGAGCCTAGAAGATATTAAAAGGCTAGGACTTTAAAGTTCTTCTATCTAATCTTCTTAAACCTATACAGTGACTAGTAAGGCTAAAAGCTTCTTTGAAGCTGTAATTTCTCTATGAAGAAGTTATTAATTTAACTTTATCTTACATAGGTAGTCTTGGCATGCAAGTGTATAAAAGCCGATGAGACAGGCTTGTTATTAAGGATACTAACGGAAAAGAAAGCCTGGATTACTTTGATACATGATCACCAATTATGGTGAGTGTGATCGCAATTGTGAGAAGTCTAGAGATACATCAAGATGGATGTTCAGATAACTTTCCTATATGAAGATTTAGTTGAATAAATCTTTATGGAACAACCGGAAGGATTTGTCAGCTCCAGGACAAGAAAAGTCTATAAGCTTTGAAAATCATTATATGATTTGAAACAAGCACCGTAAAACTTGTATGAGAAGTTTGACAACACTATGTTGTTGAATGAGTTTAAAATTAATGAATGTGACAAATGTGTATATGTCAAAGACACTAACAGAGGTTATGTTGTTTTGTGTCTATACGTTGATAACATACTCATTGTTGGTAGCAATGATGAGATGTTCAGAACTACTAAGAAGTTGTTAAACTCTAACTTTTACATAAAAGATATGGGCCTTGTAGATGTGATTCTGGATATTAAGATTACCAAAATATTTGGTTGTATTGTACTTTCTCAGTCTCATTGTATTGATAAGATACTTGAGAAACTTAGTAAATCAAATACTAGTGTGTCAAAGACATCGGTAGACTTGAGTCTACATTTGGCCGAGAATAATGGTGAAAGTGTATTTCAAGTAGAATATTCTCAAGTCATTGGAAGTTTAAAGTATCTGATGAGTTGTACAAGGTTGGGTATAACTTACTTAGTTAGCAGGTTAAGTAGATACACAAGTAATCCCAATGCCTATCTTTAGAAGGCAATTGTGTCGGACTATGGTTCTTACGGTATAATTGGGATTATAGATAGCATTACACTTGATATCTTGTTGTACTAGAAGACGTGCCTAATGGATATCTTGTCTATTAGTGGACTTGTTTTTACTTTTGGAAGTGCAACCATTTGGAAATTTTCCAAGCAAATGTGTATCGCAAGATCAACGATGGAATCTGAGTTTATTGCTTTAAATAAAGTTATTGAAGTAGCTAAATGGCTTTGTTGTTTTCTTGAGGATATTCCATATTGATTGAAACTTGTGTTAGCAATTTTGTACACAGATGGAAGGTTTAGACATATCCGTCATAGACATAGGTGATGTTTGGGAATTGAAATTTTAGCAGTTTTTAGGCTAAAATCCACAAAAAGACAAAATATGCTAAAATAGCCAATAAAACAAAATGTCACATCAAACCCATAATCATTTCAATTTTTTTCTCACAAACATCACATCCAATTACAAAAAAACCTAATCATATTCCTAAACACAAAAATCTTAGTCTACTAAAATAGCAACTTCCCAAACACCCACATAATTTCATACGACAACTACTCTCTTGTATTGTCACTATAGACTATATACAGTCTAAAGACAATATTACGGATTCGTTAACTTAAGGGTAAAATCGAGAGTTAGTAAGAAGTCGTCAAGAATAATGGGGTTAAGGCCTTTAGCTATGTTACCAAAACGGAAAACTCAACCTAGTTAACTGGAGATCCCATGATTTGTTGGGATATATCTCCTTATTGGAGTTTGAGACCCAATTGGTTTATTAAAAGAATTTTAATTTGGTTTGGTTTGGTTTAGATATAATATATTTTTATATATTATATTTGTGGAGACCCAATTCAATTTGGTAACAACTAGGGTTTTTGTTACAAAGTCTAAGATTTAATAATATATATATATTGGTTTTGTTGCTTTCTACCGGTGGGTGTGTGACTGCCTATTCATATTTGTTGAGATAGTGTTTGGTGCACTTTTGGGTTTGTTATTCAAGCATAAGCTTGCTGTATTGGGGAGCAGAAGTCTTAGATCAAATTCGGTGGTTTTTGTGCGTGATGTGATGCTGTTTTGAAGCTGATTTGGTTCGTTATTTTGGGTCTTCTACAACTCTGGTTTCGAAGACTTTTGTTCATCTATTTGGTGGGGTCTTTCTTCTTGTTTATTCGTAATTATTTGGAATTCACCTAAGGGTGGTTTTGTGAAACCATTCGTGTCTCGTTTGTAATCGTTTGGAAACTTTTTGGTTGATAATGGAATCGGATTTCGATCCGGTAGACGTACCTCACATTGAGAGAACCACGTAAAAATTCTTGTGTTGCTTTTGATTTAATTTTTCCGCATTAGTTTTTATTTCCATTGATTGATTTACTTATGGGGAATCATATTTTCCCTAACAACTAGTATCAGAGCTTACGGTTTATTTGGAATATTTATTTGTGTAAATCAATGGAGGGGAATGTGGGTCATATGTCTAGCTTCAATGGAAGCAATTGGGTAACTTGGAAAACTAAAATGGAGGACCTATTATATTTGTAAAGATTTGTATGGGTCTATTGAGGGTGATAGTGGCAAACCCGAAGGTATGAAAGATGATAAATGGAATAGGCTTAATCAAAAAGCCGTTGGTGTTATTCGTCAATGGATTGATGACAGTGTGTTTCATCATATTGCTACTGAAACTTCAGCATATGATTTATGGAAAAAATTAGAAGGTCTTTATGATAGGAAATCAGCCACAAATAAAGCCTTTCTGTTTCGTAAGTTAGTTAATTTAAAATATAAAGACAGCAGCCCCATTCCAGAACATTTGAATGAAATAAAGAGCATTGTTAACCAACTTGCTTCTATGAAAATTGTTTTTGATGATGAGTTGCAGGCTTTGATGCTACTTAGTTCCTTACCCGAAAGTTGGGAGACTTTGGTTGTGACAGTTAGTAATTCGGCGCCCGATGGAGTTGTCACAATGGGCCAAGTCACTAGTAGCTTATTGAATGAAGAAACTAGAAGAAAATCAGCGGGTTCCTTTCATTCAGAAGCATTTGTTGTGAGAGGCCGAAGCAAAACAAGGGGGAGGAGTAAGACTCTTCATGGTCGTGATCAAAGCCGTGACAAATCAAAAGATAGTTCTTTTTCAAAGAAAGACATTAAATGCCATTATTGCCATGAGAAAGGGCACACGAAGCGAGAATGCCAAAAGCTCAAGAACAAGGAGAAAAGCCGTGACAAAAGTGTGGATAAGAAGTAAGAAGACACAACGGCAGTTACTACCGATGATCTCATGGTCATTTGTGAATATGATTGTATCAATTTTGTGGGCCAAGAGAGCAATTGGGTGATTGATTCTGGTGCTTTTTTTCATGTGACTTCTCGAGTTGATTTCTTCACTACCTACACCAAAGGCGATTATGGTTCTGTTCGAATGGGTAATGAAGGTTTGTCCAAGATTATTAGCATGGGTGATGTTTGGTTAGAAACAAATTTGGGCTGCAAGTTGTTGCTTAAAGATGTAAGGCATGTTCCCGACATTCGCCTTAATTTGATCTCTACTAGGAAGCTAGATGATGAAGGCTACAACAACAAATTTGGTGATGGAATATGAAAGATCACAAAGGGTTCTTTGGTGGTGGCTAAGTGCAAGAAAACTCATACACTTTATTCAATGCAAGGAAAAATTTGTAAAGGTGTTGTCAATGCACTTGAAAACGATACTTCTACCTAATTGTGGCACAAGCGGCTTGGCCATATGAGTGAAAAGGGGCTGCAAGTTTTGTTCAAGAAAGTGCTTCTACCCGATTTGAAAGGTACACATCTCAAAACTTGTGTTCATTGTTTGGTGGGTAAACAACATAGAGTTTCTTTTCCCAACATAGAGTTTCTTTTCATAAAAATGTCGTTTCTAGAAAAAAAAAATGTTTTGGAGTTGATTCATTCGGATGTTTGTGGTCCTTTAAAAGTTAGAACACATAGTGGTGCTGTAGACACCCCATTTTTGACCGTCCTCAAGACTTGGACGTCACCGCTTGAACACTCGGTGATTATCCATGTTCGTGTTTGTTTGGAGTTCCCGGAGTTCTCGGCTACGCACCTTGCCTCAGGACCTCCGAACTTGACTGTTTTGTGTTTGGTTTTGCACCAAACACTTGTGCTTTGCCTTGGAGGGGCAGGGAATGCCTTTTGAGGCATCCCCACACACCACCGGCAGTAGCTAGAGGCCACCGGCTGGTTGTTGTTACCATCGGCACTATATTGTGCCGGTCGGCACTCATTTTGGCAAAATGACCATTTTGCCCTGCCGATCACTTTACAATTTGTTTTTGGAGATATTTTCGATGACTTTTTGCTTTGTTTCCCTCCATACACGTGTATGGAGGGATGAGTTTGTTTTGCCTTAACTTGTAAGTTTTGGTTGCCTATAAGGAGAGGCTTCTTCTCTTGGCTCAAGGGTTAGCAAACTTAGACATTTTTAGAGAAAAGAGAGAGGAAGCTACGGTTCTAGGTTAGGTTTTGTGTATCTATCCTATCTCTCTCTTTCTCTTTTGTTTTGTACACTAGGTGTTTGTGACTTACTATTGCTCACCAACACCTAGTGTTTCACCTTCCTCTTGGAACTGAGGTGCTAAGGGCTTGTTCTTGGTGTTCTTGGCTGGTTTGAAGCTTAAAGAGGCATCAAGGTCACCATTGTTGGAGTTGATCATCAAGGGTAAGAAACTACCCCTTTTTCCCCCATTCTTGCATTCCATTTTTGCCTAGTTTAAAACATTTTTTGTGCTTAGTCTATAACACATAAAAGTTCTGTTTTTTAAGCCTCTTCATTGTTTATTAAGAGTGCTTGGTGGTTTGGGTAGGTTTGACCACCCTTAGACCTTGAAAAGGCCTCATTTTGTGCTATTTCGTTGAGATCCGGGACCTTGGTTCTTGGGCCTCTTCACCACTGAAATCTTGAGGGATTTCAGTGGTGAAGATGGTGCCTTGAGGTCCCAAGAAGGAAAGGGCCATCCCCTCTCCTTGATGTCCTTGAAAAGGGCAAGATTTGGCCTCTTAAGGGAGCATAGTTTTGATTGTTTGTTGAGCATGTCTTGGCTGCATTTTATGTTTATTATGCCCTAATATGACATTGCTAAGTGTTGGTTTTGGTCCCTTATGCATGCTTAGCATAGTTGCCATGTAATGCCTTGTATTGCCTTAACATGCCTTAGGTTGTTAGCCCTAACTTTAGCATGCTTTAGGCTTAGATTTGTGAATGTTTTGTGCTTATTTTGACATGTTCTAGCTCTGTCCATAGTCATTTGGGTTGATCTTGGCATGCATTATATAGCCCCTTTGCATTTTAGGCTTGCTAGCCTTTGAGCATGCATAGATAGCATGTGTTGCTTACCTTATTTTGATGGTTTGGAACCATTTAGCATGTCATTTCAGTCCCTTTGGTGTGCTTGTATGCTTGCCTTAGTTGCCTCTTTAATGCTTTAAAAGCATGTGTTGTATGCCTCATGTTTTAGCATTTGTGCATGCCTTTGGATTCATGCCATTTAGATGCCGTCTAAGTGGTCTTTTGGGCTTAGTTTTATGTGTTAAAACTCTGTTTTTAATTGGTTAAATGTTACCATGTGTGGTTGTAATATGTGTGGTTCAATGCCTCATTGGTTTGCATTAAGTACTTGGGCCACTTGTAGCATGATTAGTTTGCTTTGTTGCTTGGTTTAGCATCATATTTAGCATGATTTTCAGAGCTTTCTATGCATGCTAATTGTCCATGTTTAACTCATTTCAAGTGTTCTTGAATGTTGTCTTGTTTAAGCCTAAGTGTTGGATTATGTATGCTTGCATGTGTACATGTGTTGTATGTATCTTAATCTTCACTTCTATAGCATTTGGCCACTGTTTTGAGCCTTTTTAGAGTTGCCCAATTCATGTTTAAGTCCATCCTTCAATTGGTTTGCATGCTTATCTTGCATGTTCACTTGTATGCTTGAATAGGTATATTGGGTTGCTCATATTGCATACTAGTTGACATGCTTAAGACTTCATTGCATTGACATGCATGCTAAGCCTCTTGACCAAGTCATGATGGAGGTTTAGCACCCTTGTTTGTTTGTTTGCATTACATGCATTTGAAATCAAAATTGCACTCTTGGTTCTTTGGGCCATCATGCATCGAAATGCGTGATTGGTGGTCCGAGAACTGAGGCACATATTCCTTTGAGTCAAAAACATGATAAGGAGTGTGTTTGGTGCATACATGCTTTGAATTACATTGCCATGCAAGTTGTGTCCTCTGTTCTTTGTGAGTTGCTTGTGTTCTCTGAGCATTTTGTGCCGGCAAGCCTTTATTTAGTACCGACCGGCCGTGATATCTTGGCAGCCGATGGATGAATTCAGTGCCGGTGGCCACATCCTTCAGCCGGTGGTGTTCTACTCCAGCCGGTGGTAATCTCCAGTGCCCAAGGAAGTATTCCTGAAGTTTTGGCAGTCTTGTGAGATGGAAAGCAGGGAAAACAGAGGCAATCATGCATGGCAGTGCGATTCCGAGCGAGTCCCGGGCGTGGGATACATCTTGCCCTCTTCCCGAGGCATTTACTGCTTTAATTAACTTAGTTAATTTGTTAATTAATTTAGTGAATTTGTAATATTTAATTAGCTTGCGTAGTTAATTAATCTGTAATATTTATTTGGTCCCTCCGTGTGAGGGCGTATTTGTAATAAGCGTGCGTGAGTGGGTGTATGTCTTCCAACCCCCATTTCTTTCTCCCTTTTATTTACCTGCTTATGATGGTAGATTAGGGCACGTTTACTTTTAGCATACCTTATGCTATGCATGCGTGCATCCATGCATTTGTTGACATGCATCGGGCTCGGTACATCATACAAACTGCATTGTATTTTCAATTCCAAATTGAATACGTGCATCGAACAAGGTGCATTTCACATGCCATCTTTAGGGTTAGCCGAGCCTACTCTAAATTGCATCCTTGCCTGTGTTGTATTAGCCACTTAACATGAACTAGGACATGCATGTTTGCTAACTAGTTTATTGTTTTGGCACGGAGTACGATGTAAGTATTTTACGCTTTAGCATACCACATGCGTGTGAATGTTGCCATGACAGTATGCTTACCATGCGGCTAAATGCTTATGTGAGATAAACTGTTTGAATGCCTGTGGATGGAGGTTGGATTGCTTGAGTTGGAATAACTCGTTGAAATCTGTATTTTAGCCTACTCGCGAGTAGCAATTTCAAGTTATTTTCAAAACAAACGGATATGCAATGTTTGTTTCCAAATTAGGCGATCTAGTCTATACTTGTTTGCTGTGCGCATAACATAGTAATTCTAGGTTAATAATTGGAATAAGAACACATAACGTTTTCAAAATCGGATATCACGGTTAGTAGAGGCCGGTCTTCGGACCGGGCGAAAGGGGGTGCTCATAGCTGACCTTCCCCGATCGTACCCAAGCTCCCGAGCCAAGACCACTTTGGTGATGGCGGACCGCGTGGCCTTGACCAGAGTCGGGGTTTCTAAATTTTCCATTTTAAAATATTTAGGTGGCGACTCATGTCAACCGCAAAGCAGTCCATGTTTGGCACTACTTTTCAAAAAATCTGTTTTTCTTCAAAACGATTTGCCGGATTTGGACTCTTTGGTTCAGATTTAGAACCGTGACACAAAAAGGAGTCCGAACTGTAGCGAGGTCCCCCGCGGACGTGTTACAGGTGCACTTTATTTTGTTACTTTCATTGATGATTATTCAAGGAAAGTTTGGGCTTTTCTACTAAAAACTAAAGATCAAGTTCTAGAAAAATTTAAGCTTTTTCAGGCCATGGTTGAAAGAGAAACAGGACAAAAATTGAAGTGCATCCGATCAGACAATGGTGGTGAATACATTGGGCCATTTGATGAGTATTGTCGCAGCCAAGGTATTCGGTACCCAAAGACAGTTAAGAAGACTCTTCAACAAAATGGCGTTGCCGAGAGGATAAACCGCACCATTGTGAAAAGAACAAGGTGTTTGCTTTCACAAGCTAAATTGCCAAGATCTTTTTGGGGTGAGGCAATGAAGACAGCGGTTGATGTGATCAACTTGTCTCCTTCCTATCCTTTGAATGATGATGTTCCTGAAAGAGTTTGGACCAGCAAAAATGTGTCTTATGAGCACTTGAGAGTGTTTGGTTGCCGAGCTTTTGTTCACATTCCAAAGGATGAGAGGTCCAAGCTTGATAGTAAGTCAAGACAATGTATTTTTCTTGGCTATGGGCGTGATGAGTTCGGGTATAGATTGTGGGATTCGGTCGACAAGAAAGTCATTCGAAGCCGTGATGTTGTGTTTCTTGAAGACCAAACAATTAGACTTTGGCAAAGGTGATCAACCGGAGCCAAAAACTAGTGACCTCATTGACATGGATCCATCTCCTTCATCTTCAATTGATGATAAAAATGAGGGAGATATGCAGCCACCCATTGAAGATGTAGAGGATGATACTAATCCTAATGAAATTGAGCCAGAAATTGAGGAAGAACATCCAACTCAAGAATCGCCACCACAACTTGAGTTGAGGAAATCTATAAGGGACCGACAACCTTCAAGAAAGTATCCTCCCAATGAGTTTGTGTTGATTTCCGATCAAGGGGAGCCTGAAAGCTACCAAGAAGCAATTGAGTATGCAAAGAAAGATGATTGGAAAAAGGCCATGGAAGAGGAATTGAATTCCTTACTTGAAAATCACACTTATGATTTAGTGAAGTTGCCTAAGGTGAGAAAAATTCTGAAAAATAAGTGGGTTTTCAAATTGAAGAATGATGGCAAGAATCTAAGATACAAAGCATGTCTTGTTGTGAAAGGCTTTGGGCAAAAGAAAGGTATTGACTTTGATGAGATTTTCTCGCCGATTGTGAAAATGTCTTCTATTCGGGTTGTACTTGGCATGGCTACAAGTATGAACCTTGAAGTTGAGCAACTTGATGTGAAGACCGCATTTCTTCATGGTGATCTTGAAGAAGAAATTTATATGGAGCAACCAGAAGGTTTTATAGAGAAAGGGAAAGAGAAATTTATTTGCAGATTGAAGAAAAATTTGTATGGCCTCAAGCAAGCTCCGCGACAATGGTACAAAAAATTTGACTCTTTCATGATGAATAATGGTTTTTCTAAAACCACTTCGGACCATTGTGTGTTTGTGAAAAAATTTCCGGATAACAAATTTATTATTCTTTTGCTTTATGTTAATGACATGTTAATTGTGGGTCAAGATTCTAGCATGATAAACAAGTTGAAATTGGAGTTGAGCAAGTCTTTTGCTATAAAAGATTTGGGACCGGCAAAGCAAATACTTGGTATAAAAATTACTCGTGATCGCAAAGAGTGGTTGATTTGGTTGTCTCAAGAAAGCTACATTGAGAAAGTTCTTGAGAGGTTCAACATGAATAAAGCAAAGCTGGTTGGGTGTCCATTTGCAGGTCACTTCAAGCTTAGTTTGAATTAATATCCTACAAGTGAGAAAGACAAGGAAGAGATGCAAAAAATTCCTTATGCTTCAGCAGTTGGTTCTTTAATGTATGACATGGTTTGTACAAGGCCGGATATTGCTCACGCCATTGGTGTGGTGAGTCATTTTCTCTCTAATCTGAGTAAAGAACCTTGGGCAGCGGTAAAATGGATTCTAAGATATCTTTGAGGGACTTCGAAGGTGTGTTTGTGTTTTGGGAATGGTAAGCCGATGCTTGATGAGTTCACAGATTCTAACATGGCCGGTGATATTGATTCTAGAAAATCTACTTCGGGATATTTGATGACTTTTGCAAGGGGAGCTGTGGCATAGCAATCTAAATTACAAAAATGTGTTGCTCTCTCAACTACCGAAACTGAATTTTTTGCCATTACGGAAGCTTGCAAAAAAGAGTTATGGTTGAAGAAATTTTTGTAGGAGTTGGGTTTGAAGCAAGAAAGGTATGTGTTTTATTATGATAGTCAAAGTACTATTCACTTGAGTAAAAATTCTACTTTTCATTCGAGATCGAAATACATTGATGTGAGATACCATTGGATTCGTGATGTGTTAGATTCGAAACTGTTACAACTCGAAAAGGTTCACACGGATGATAATATTTCGAATATGTTGACTAAGACGTTGTCGAGGGACAAACATTTGAAGTGTCGAACTTTGGCAAGTATGGTTAATGTCTCCACCTAAGTCGGTAGGGGGAGAATTGTTGGGATATACCTCCTTATTGGAGTTTGAGACCTAATTGGTTTATTAAAAGAATTTTAATTTGGTTTGGTTTGGTTTAGGTATAATATATTTTTATATATTATATTTGTGGAGACCTAATTCAATTTGGTAACAACTAGGGTTTTTATTACAAAGTCTAAGATTTAATAATATATATATATTGGTTTTGTTACTTTCTGCCGGTAGGTGTGTGGCTGCCTATTCATATTTGTTGAGATAGTGCTTGGTGCACTTGTGGGTTTGTTATTCAAGCATAAGCTTGCTGTATTGGGGAGCAGAAGTCTTAGATCAAATTTGGTGGTTTCTGTGCGTGATGTGATGCTATTTTGAAGCTGATTTGGTTTGTTATTTTTAGTCTTCTACAATTCTGGTTTCGAAGACTTTTGTTCATCTATTTGGTGAGGTCTTTCCTCTTGTTTATTTGTGATTATTTGGAATTCACCTATGGGTGGTTTTATGAGACCATTCGTGTCTCGTTTGTAATCGTTTGGAAACTTTTTGGTTGATAGTGGAATCGGATTTCGATCCCGTGGATGTATCTCACATTGAGGGAACCACGTAAAAATTCTTATATTGCTTTTGATTTAATTTTTCTGCATTAGTTTTTATTCCCATTGATTGATTTACTTGTGGAGAATCATATTTTCCCTAACATGATTTAGGTTCAAAATGACAACCTAATTTCGTGTAATGGGTTAGTCACTGTGGAGTTAAATCCTTTTGCCCATTCATTTATATAGTGATATCCTATGGGGAGGAATGTTAAGCTGATGCTTTTAATGACCTAAATGTTGTGAATAGTCAACCGTGGTATAGCAAGATACCTTATCTACGTCACTTATGAGTGCGAAGTAGGGCTGCTTCTTTAAGAATTGACGAGACCGAATTCTTTAAAAACACTCACTGAACCAGGCAAGTGTTCTAGGGTCAAACCGGACACAACAGTAAGAACAGAACGATACTTGGAGTAATTTTTTGTGTGAGATCTATTGTCTCAATTTACACAAACAGCAGAACAGTTCAAGACATCACATTTACTGATCAGCCAGTAAATCCGATAGGCTTTCACTACAAAAGGTTCAAGGCCAACAACTACCTTTTTCTAATCCAGGGTTATTCTATGTGCTCTCTCTTCGAGTCTTTGTTATTAAGTGTTATTCGTTTTTCCTTATTCTGCCAATTTTATTCATGTGAGAGATTGTTGGAAGATAATGATTTTTTTGACAACTTTAATTAGAAATTAAAGTGGGATTCAACTGTCAGTTGAGGTGGATCCGAGTGTTTTGTATTCTCTTAAGTGAGAATATTACAATATAAAAATGATGGGCCGAAAGCATTGAGTTGTGAATGAGAATTGTCTCATAAAGTAGGCATCAATAAAAGTTGGACTTAGATTTGGACTTAATCTTAGCTTGGACTGGGCCTAGGCATGTGCTTGTGTTGGTCCTGGTCCATGTGTTGGGTTTGGTCTTGGACTTAATCTTGGGCTTGGGCTAAGTTGTGTTGTATTGGGCTTAGCATGTACATGTATTTGAGATTGAGCTTGGATCGGGTTATGACCCAACATCCGTATCCGTTTTGTGAGCCATTTGTTTGAATTATTCAAACATCATTGTATATATATTTATTTGTATATATTAAATACATTAGAGTTTTAGGCTTTTTGTAACTCTCATCGTTTGATGATGAAATTAATGACCATATTAGTGGCCATAGGTTTTCAACCTTTGTAACTCTAACCCTAGGTTTTCAACCTTTGTAACTCAAACCCTAATGGCTAGAGTTGATGGCATTGGTTAATGGCAATTTGATGGCCCTATTGATGTTAGCCTTCATGGCCAAGGCTCTCTTCTACTTGTATAAATAGAGGTTTTTCTCCTCCAACTTAGGGGTGGTTTGGGATGTTCTAAATAAGTGCACTTTTTTAACTTTTTATATATAAAAAAAAATATGTAAACAAATAAAGAAAGTTGGTAGAAAAGTAGAGAGGAGATGTTGATAGATGTTGATTGATGTGACCCAAATAAGTGTATGTATGCAAAAAAAAGTGTATTTTTTTAGTTCATGCCAAACACCTACTTAGTAGGTTGTTTGAGAGAGGTTTTTTGTAACGGAAAATTTGTGGTTTCCTTTAGATAAAGTTGGAGATGATTTTTACACCAAATAAATTTTATTTATTTATTTATTTATTTTTGCTAGTCCCTTCTTTGGTTCTTGTTAGAAAGAGTACTATCATTGTCAAGTTTGCCAAAACTATTCAGAAGGTGTTTCTACTCTAGTTGGTTTCGATCGTCGTATCTTAGGAGACAGATGTTGGTGTACCTCCAGCACCCATCGGGAGGCGGTGAATCTGTTTTAAGGAAACTGTGATATCACTCAGACTTTGGTTTGCATCCTTTGTCTTTTGTTATTGAAAATTTTAAATTTAAATAATTTCTCATATATTATTTTATATGTCCATTTGAATCCATTTTGTAATATGTTCCATAATGTAATCTAGTTCAGTCTTGTATTTTTTAAATTCTGTAGTTTATTATATATTTCATTCTTTAATAATAATAAAAAATAATTATTTTATCATTTCTATTTAATTTTATTATTATATATTTTCTAGTATTATTATGGAAAAATACCAACATTTTCTTTTCCTTTTCCTTTCGGGCAAGTACGACAGGTTTCAGCCAAATCTAGATTTCGTTTTTCTTCTCCCGATCGTTGAGCATGATCGACTTAACTCTTTTCGTTGCCCCCTGGCCTCTCACTTTGTTTCTTAATGTCATTTTTAGAATGGATTTTATAATTGCGCAACTTAAAATTGCATTTTCAAGTTTGTATTCTTTCTTCTCTAATTTGTATTCGAAAATCTCTGTATGTATAGTTGTTTGTATCTCTATATACAAGATGGGTTGCATGTGAGGGAGGGTGTTGTTTAGCTCATTTGCTAACAACTAAAGCTTTTGGAACTAGTAATGATATAACACATTTTTGAATTCTTGCATCCAAACCTTGATTCCTGTTCTTTAGTTAGATATGTTATTTTACAAGCCAAATTGTTCTCTAATGGTTCTAGTCTAGTCCCAAAGATGACAAACAATTACCATTCATTGGTTTCATTTACAGCCCTGAAACAGCGTTGAAATTGTCTCAATACTTAATATTGTTCTCTAGTATTTGATTGCTAGCTGGTGAGGAGACCCATATTTCTCTCTGTAGGGCTCACGTTTGTTGATGAGTAGGAAGCAACTAATAAACCTTAGAATTTTAATTTTAAATGTCATTTTTAGAATAGATTTTGTAATTGCGCAATTTAAAATCGCATTTTTAAAATGCGAGTTTATGTTAAAATTGCATGTTAAAAATATAATTTCAACTTGTCACATCAAAGCGTTGTTATTCATGTCGACTTGAAATTATATGTTCAAAATGCGATTTCAAAAGTAGATTAATTTCACAAATAATTTGAAAAGTGGATTAATTCTCCAAAAAAAATTTAGAATATTAAAAAAAAAAAAATTCCCCAAACCAGCCCTAAATGACAAGATCAACAATTTCACAATGATTAATTAACAAGATTGACAAGTGATTTATTGATATTATTATTATAAGTTAAAAGTTTCATTTTAAAAAAAGAGTCCTGTTATGGTGTACAACTTACGCCTTACACTTACGTCTTTTCTGTTTGTAGTCCTGCTTTTGTTTTCACCTTCCACTTACACTTTTTGTGTAAGTGGCACATGGTGTGCAACCTTGAGGGTTGCACACTTAAGAAAAGTCCTTAAAAAAAATTAAAATTTTAATAATTTATTACAAAGACAGAATCCTAAAATTAATTATTATTATTATTTTTATTATTAATTTTGATTGCACTTTTCAAAAAAAAAAAAAAGGTTCCAAACAAACAAACCAAATTTATGAAAGTGTAAAGCAAACCCAACAGAGGGAGCTTGACAATCAATCACCATAGCCATGGACTTGTCGAAGCTCCAATCTAGGGTTTCATCTTCCTACATCCCACCCCACCGCACTCAGCTCCACCCTCGCACCATCCTCTATCCCAACCCCAGGGCCTCTTCTTCTTCTTCTTCCAATCGAGACAAATGCCTCATCCTCTTCGCCTCCCTCTTCGTCTTTCCTTTCCTCTTCTACCTCTTCTACACCGCCCTCGGCGTCCACCAATCCTCCAAATTCGGCGAATCCAAGACCAATCTCTTCGGTATCATCATCAATGCCTCCCCAACCCACTCTCGAATTCACGTCTTCGAGTTCCTCAACCCTGGTTCCACCTCTCTTGAGGTGAAGCCGGGGTTGAGTTGGTTTGCCGGAGATCCAGAAGGGGCTGGAAGGTCGGTTGTGGAGTTGATTGAGTTTGCCAAGAAAAGGGTTCCTAAAAGTGAGTGGAGGAATACTAAGGTGCAATTGATGGGTAGTAGTGAGTTGGAGAGGGTGGAATTGGTTGCAAGGGAGGCCATTTTCGAGTCCTGCAGGCGGGTTTTGTGGTCCTCTGGGTTTTTGTTTAAGAACGAGTGGTTGGCTATAATGGAAGGTTGGTTGGCTGGCTGGCTTTTCTTTATGAATGCTTTTATTTCTCTTTTGAGTTGCTGGTTTTTATATAATTGAATTGATTATGGGTGTTGCTAGCAAATGTAGTAAGGCAGATAAAACAGAACAACAAGAAAAACTGAAGAAGAATCCAAGCACTTTTTATTGAATTCTAAACACTTTTCGTTAAAATTAATACAGTTTTCAACTCTTTTCTATTCTGATAATTTTGAAGGTGAGATCTTGCTCATCCACCTATGTTGGGTAGTTGAGAGACCAGAGATGATCCATTTAGTGTGTTTTGCTGTTCTTTATTACCATGTGGTAAATGCCACGTGATACCTTGGGACTACCAAATTATTTTATGGATTTATGATCTCATTTATTAAGCTCATTGTTTTGAACATGCTATTTGCTTACTAGTCTTTGGTGAGAACCTTGCATGATGTATCGGACTAGCTATTAATGAACTAGGCTTAGGATTCGGCAACTTGGTAATGCAATCTATGTTTATGAGATTTTTTTTTTTTTTTTTTGGGTCTGTACATTATTACCCAATGGTTAGAACGGTAATTGATTCTCATGTGTAGAAAGTCTGCTAACTAATTCTCATGCGTGGAAAGTTTGCCAACTACTGATCTAAGTCACATTGTGTATAATCCTGACTCAGGTCGAGAAGAAGCTCTTTATGCTTGGGTGGCTGCGAACTATGCTCTTGGAAGCTTGGGAGGAGAACCTCAAGATACGACTGGGATTGTTGAACTTGGTGGGGCATCTCTGCAGGTTCTTTTCATTTTCATAGTGACTTTGCCCATAATTTGTATTCTTGTTTTAGCCGGTGGATACTAGACAGGCACACAAACAAACTAGTAATTTACTTGAGTGATGCACAAGTTAAGGTACAAAACTACAAATATGATCTGCTGGATAGGAGGAAGACTGTCCTATGTTCCATGAATTTTTGAATGATTAGATTGTCTTATATTTTTATAAAATGGATAGAAAATAATGTAGTAATAAGAAGGAAAACTATATTTGAACTTTCCAGTAACAACATTATAATCATGTAAAAATTAAAACAAAAATTTACTATAAACATTACACAATTTTAAATTGTCTTTTATAAACTAACAATATTGTAAATTATATATTAATTACACAAGGTGACCGCTGGTTATGTATAAATAAATTTTGAAGTCAAATGTAGATGTGTTGGCTGTGTTTGGAAAAGTCTGGCCAAGTCTAATTGTGCCTAAATAGTTGATAAAAAGAAAATTCTTGTAGGTACATGGTCCATTTCCCCGCATGGTTATGCCAGCACCATGTCATCCTTTCCATGTGCTTGTGTCTCACGTGTCATTCTCTTGAGGCGAAATTTGGAACAGTAGGGTATCACCACTGTGTCTTGTTGATCCCCTTGGGATCAAATTGTATTGATGAAAGCTAACGTACGTGTGCCTTAACTTTGAGCCAAGGGAACAAATCTCCTAGAGCCAGTCTCCTAAAGGCACTCCTTATACACTCGCTTGGATGCGCTTGGTCTCCCTTATCTTGGCTGAGCCGTTCTCTACTCCAGTGTGTCCCTCCTCCAGTCATGACAACTCCCTAGCCATATCTGGGTAGGGCCAAGTGGCTCTCCACCCTAGTCTGTACCTTCTAAGCCTCATTATCCCTTCTCTAATGGAACCTTGATGTTCTCATGCTGGCCTAAGTCAATAGGGACCCTCTCAGGTTTTGATGCGGTCATAGGGTGGCTGAGCGCTACCTTGTCACCCTCATGCGGTACTTTTGGGGTCATGTGGCTTGGGGCTAGGGGTGAGGGTTTATTTGGTCCCACCACCTTTGAAAGACTTGCATTATGTCCTGTCTTAAACGAAGATAGACCTCCACAAGAATGTATTATAGACGAAGATGAAGGCATGTAGTGTGCTTTGTACCCCTTTGTACTTGAGGAACACATCTCACTACCATTGTGGCTAACACTACTACTTGTTACGATCATGTCACTAATGGAGCGTCAATTAGGTAGAGAAAACCCCATCTCATGTGCCCACTTGGGCATGTTCCCTTAGCATGCCAAGCCAGTGTTATCAAAGGCGCGCCTAGGCGCGCGCCTAGGCGCAGGGCGAGGCGAGGCGCACCTTCTGCGCCTGTCGAGGTGCCAGGCGAGGCGAGTTGAATAAGGCGAGCGCCTGAGACGCGATCGAGCAAAGCGCGAGGCGCGAGGCGGCGCCTAGTCGCGATCGATGGTTCAAGTTGTAGATCCCATCGAGCATCGAGATGAACCTAATCGACCTAATCGAAGGCCTCGTAATCACAGAGGATTACGACTCATGGACCATATAAGCCAAATAGGGCTCAGATAACCCTAATCGAAGCCTTACCTAAGATCAAAAAACGAAATCGTCTCTTCCTCTTCCTCTGCGAGACTGCGACTGCGACTTCGACTTCGATTAGGGTTCGCTGGTTCGATTCGCAGGCTCTACTTCGATCAACTTCGCAGGTTTCAACTTCGATCAGCTCTGTTCTTCCTTCGCAGGTTCGACTCGACTCCTTCGTCTTCGCAGGTTCTACTTGGCTTGGATTATTTTTATTTTTTCTTTTATTTTTTTTTCAACTATTTTGATTCGGTTATTTATTTAATTTTTTTTTTCAGCTTTTATTTTTTTATTTTTTTCTTTCTTTTATTTTTTTTTCAATAATTTGAATTGAGTCTGAAAATAAATAAATAAATAAATTAAATTAATTAATATTTAAGTTGAGTCTGAAAATATTTGAGTAGTTGAGTCTGAAAATATTTTTTTTTTCAATTTTTCAATTATAAATAAATAAATTAATTGATTAATTAATTCATAAATAAATAAATTAAATTAATTGATTAATTAATTCATAAATAAATAAATTAATTGATTATGATAAATTAATTAATTTATAAATAAATAAATTAATTAATTGATTATGATAAATAAATAAATAATTAATTAATGTGTGGTGTATGTTAATTTCAGTCCCTGTGTATACCAAGGTGCATATATGATCTGTTATCCTAAGTTAATATTTGAGTCTGTTTCTCTAAAATATACTAAAATTAATTTTTTATTCGAATTCTCTACTTCTATGATTTAGATGGCATCTGAAAGTACAAGAAAAGATCTGCATGGAAATATGCACATCGTTAGATCCTAAGAACCCAAATCAATTTAAGTGCAATTTTTGTGGTAAAGTATCTAATGGAGGGTTTATAGAGTCAAACAACATCTTGTTGGAGGTTCAAGGAATGTCACAGGTTTGTCAAAAATGTCCACCGATGTAAGGGAAGAGATAAAAGAGTATATGGGAAACAAGAAAACACAGAAAGATCAAATGAACTTGTTGCCTCATTTTGATGAGATGAACAATGATTTTGAAGAGGATGAAGATGACATTGCTTATGAGATTCAGACCTTGTGGATCAAGTGGTAAATCATTGTCAAGCAAACAAAATAGTTCTTCTGTTGGATCAAAAGGTCAAGACGAAGGGGCCCATGGATGTATTCTACACACCAATCTCGATTTTGTCGTGCAAAATAGAAAAGGAAAACAGACAACAATTGATCATAATGATCTTTATAAGAAAGAATTAAGAGACCGAAAGCGTTATAAGAATCACAAGGTGGATGTATGATGCAGTATAGCTTTTAATGCGATTAGTTATGATAGCTTTGGACCAATGGTTGAAGCAATTGGGCAAGATGGTCTGTATGAAACCTCCCGTTTCCATGAAGTGCGGTTCCATATCAGAAAAAAGAGTTGAATCATACAAATGAGTTGATGAGGACTCATAAAGAGGAATGGGTGAAATATGGGTGTTCTTTGATGTCAGATGGATGGACTTCGCAGAATGGAAGGACTTTGATTAATTTTTTAGTCAATTGTCCTAGAGGAACTATGTTTGCTGAGTCCATCGATGCTTCAAGCTATTCAAAGGATGGGCAAAAACTCTTCGAACTACTTGATAAGTTTGTGGATGATGTTGGAGAAGTTAATGTAGTCCAAATTATCACAGATAGTGCCTCAGCTAATGTGTTGGCTGGTAATAATCTTTTGTCTTCTTGATTCTATATGTACTTACTAGCTAGCTAGTTAGTTAGTTTAGTTGTTATTAAATAATCTTCTGTGTTTTGCTTCTATAATTTTAATAGGTAAGTTTTTGGAGGCAAAGAGACCACACCTTTTTTGGACACCATGTGCGGCTCACTGCTTGGATTTGATACTGGAAGATATTTTCAAATTGCCACATATGAAGAAGACATTTGACAGGGCTATTAAGGTACACGGTTATATTTATAACCGGCCAGGTGTGTTGAATATGATGAGGATGTTTACACAGTTAAAGAATTTGGTCAAGCCTGCAAAGACAAGATTTGCAACAGCCTTTCTCACTCTATCTAGGATTCATCAACAAAAAAACAACTTGAGAAAGATGTTCACTTCGGAGGAATGGACAAGCTCCAAATGGGCAAAGGAGCCAAAGGGTAAACAAGCAACACAGATTATGTTGATGCCATCATTTTGGAATTTGGCTGTCTATGCTCTTAAGGTCTCAGGTCCACTTGTGCATGTGCTTAGGTTGGTTGATTCTGAGAAAAAACCTGCCATGGGATACATTTATGAGGCTATGGATAGGGCTAAAGAAAGTATTGCAAAGTCATTTAATGAAAAAGAAGAAAAATACAAGAACATCTTTGAATCATTGACAATAGGTGGAATATCCAATTGCATCAACCTCTTCATGCAGCTGACCATTTTTTGAATCCGGAGTTCTTCTATTCTAATCCAAGTATTGAGCATGATCCTGAAATCATGACAGGGTTGTATAAGTGTGTGTCAAGGTTGGTTCCAAGCACTGACATTCAAGATAAAATCACTCAAGAAATGAGTATTTATACAAAATCTGAAGGTCTCTTTGGGATGCCACTAGCAATTAGGCAGAGAATGAAAAGGGCACCAGGTAATCCATTTTACACCATTAACTTTTTCATGCCTCTAGATTAAATCAAAAGTTTCTAGTGTTGTGCTAAAATTAGTTGCAATTCACAGCTGATTGGTGGTCTGCATATGGTTCTTCAAATTTCAAATTTGCAAAAGTTTGCCATAAAAGTTCTTAGCTTAACTCAGTAGTGCATCTGGTTGTGAAAGAAATTGGAGTGTATTTGAGCATGTGAGCATCTACCTCAAGTTTGGTGAATTCCTTTTTTTCCCCTTCTCATATGGTAAATTTTAATACATTCTCTTTTCTTGTAGCTCCACAACAAAAAAAGAAATAGGTTGGAACAACAACGTCTCAATGATTTGGTATTTATTAAGTACAATAGACAATTGAGACGTCGATATGATATGCGTGACACACTTGATCCCATCACTTTAACAAATATTGATGAAAGCAATGAGTGGTTGGTTGGAAGGATGGATGGAGAAGAGGATGAAGACAACGATAATGTGTTTGATGATGAAAGTTTGACATGGGGTGATGTTGCTAGAGCTTCTGGTGTTCGGGAAAGAAATAAGCGAACTAGATCAACAACTTCAAAGACACCATCATCGTCGAGGGCAAGGTCAAGGGGTTCTAGATCATCAAATGCATGTCAATTGATAGATGAGGAAGAGGCAGACTCAGAGGAGATAGAAGAGGAAGATGTAGAAGGATACAAATCCAATGATGAAGAAGAAGATTATGAATTGCGTGTTGTTGATATTGAGGATGATGATGATTGTTAGATCCTCATTGGATAAATGGAAGCAAAGACTATGTTTTGTTGGTTTAATTTGTTGATGTTTTGAAATGTATGCTTAAACTTTTGAAATATTGTTATTAGTTGACTTTTAGATCATGGATATTCGCGTTTTATGTTTTGAAATGCATGCTTATACTCATTTGTCTATGTTAAAATAGCGATGTTTGTTGGTATTTATTTTTTTAAATGTTCAATATTGCATTTTGTTTATGTTATACCACTTAGTTATTTGCTTATATGTCTCATATTAAAGTATATTATTTTAACTTGTCGTGGTGCGCTTTACTTCGATAAAGCCTGCGCCTCGCCTTGCGCCTTGCGCCTAAGGCCCCAAGAGACCTTGGCGCCTTGGTGCGCTTATCGCTTTTAATAACACTGTGCCAAGCTGAGTTGGCTTGACCCCTTTAAGAGGTCCTTCTCCATCCATGAGCAAGTAATTTCCTATGTATTGGAGACTTGGGTTCACCATACCTCTACTATTGTCATTCTCTTTTTCTCTCTCTGTCTCTTTCTTGAAGGTTGATTTAGCTATTATTTAGTTGACTTATGGTGGTCTAGTGCCAATTCATTGCCTACCTTACTTTCCATAAGGTTCCTTTAATTAGCTTTACTCACCTTTGGCCATCCACACATCTACATTGGGATTTGCTTTGAGGGGATGGTTGGTGTGAGATTAGGGAACACAATGGACGGAAAATTGTAAAATTTTGATGATTGTGAATCATATTGTTAAAATTTGGTAAGGAGTGGCTAGAGTGGTGCACTTTTTGGATAACTGTAGCTGGTAAAACCAAAAAAATAATGTGATTGAAATTATATGAGGGATTGCATGTGATTCTCCTAGAAAGCTCAACAATGTTTTAAAGCTACAATTCTGCTTGTTTTTGTTTTCTACATTATCATGTATGCAATGTAATTTAAAATTAAAAAATAAAAAATAAATTAAAGGAAAAAGAAAAGAGAAGGAGTTCCAGAGTGAATATGTTTTTTGTTGGTACATTGTACAATGGTCTACTTTCTAATGAATTTTAAGAATTTAACATACCTAATCATCAATTGCATACTTATCTCTTCACAGTTGTCTTTGTTTAACTTATTCCTTGTAACTGTTATTGTAGAAGTTGTGCCTTTGCAGCCATTATTTTGAACTTGGTTACTTTGGCAATATTCCTCCTCTATGTTTCATAGACGCATAAATGGTTGTGCTTTACATATCGGCATATATACTTGCGCGTTTAAGTCTTGGAGAGAGACATTTTCAGCTGTACTGAACGAGATTAAAGAGCCATAGCACTTCATATATATTTAAGTTCTATATTTCATCATTATGAAGCTTGCTGAATTGACTTCCTGTGGGAGTTAGGAGTATAGGCTGTCTTAAAATTTCCATTACCAAGGTGGTCAAACCAAATGCCTGATTACGGCGATGGTACACCGTGCCTCAATGCCGTAGTGGTCATGGCATGCATCCCATAGCTTAATTGCTGTGGTTATACCACACAACTTACGTTAATTACAACGGTAATTGTAGCCGAGGTTTTAAATAGCAGTTGTTATGTATCGTATCTGCCGATACATAAGGGATTTTCGACTTTTAATACCATTATTCACTGATATATCAGACCAAGGTTTTAAAAAACGGCCGCAACCGTTACGTAACGCCGTTTTTATGAAATGTTTTACCGGTTCTGGCCGCTTTGCGGTGTGATTGAGATTCACAGTGTGTCGTGGCAGAAGTGCTATAGCGGGTCGTAACGGTGCCTTAATGTACCATAACGTTCGTTACGCATTGCGTACGACGGTTCCAAACCTGCTTTTCGAAAAAATACAAAAAAAAGATGAAAATAGGGGAAGAGGGATAGAGAGAAGAGGGAAGATAAAGAGAGAAAATAGAGGAGCAAGAGATAGAGAGAGAGAGAAAAGAGAAGATGAAGAACATGTTATTAATTTGTTAAAACTATAAGACCTATGCTATTCTATTCAGCTGCTATCACTAAACCATTTTGTTTGTGTGTGTCTATCTATATATTGTTTGAAAATAATAATAATAATAAGTGTGGTCATTATCTATTTGGCTTGGTTAAAATATGTATATATATATATATTTAGGCTCTTATTTATTCTCTTACTTTTGTCATTATTTATCTTATATATAATAGTTAGTGATTAATTTTTATAAAATATAAAGTCATTAATTATTAAAATAAAATGTAAAAAATTCAGTTTATAGTGATTTAAAAATACGAAATATATTAGATCATACTTAAAAATTTACAAAAATTGATCAATATTTATTTTTAACCCAATAAATATGATCATGGAAAAAAAATATGCGTATCGGTAAGTTTTTTTCAAATTGTGCAAAAAATAAAAAAATTTACGGTTCCGGTTACCGCAACCGTTCTGGCGATCGCAACCGCTTTAGAACCTTGTATCGTATAATACCGTCTTGATATATGACCGTATCATCGATACCATTATTTAAAACCATGGTTGTACCACACGACTGATTAACCTAGGCCAGAGGCATGGACTAAATAAGTCAAGGCCTTTGGCACACACCATGAGACTCTGGGGTCTTGTGGCTTGGAGGCTAGAGGTGGAGGTTTTGTCATAGCGCCAACCTACTGAGTCGGACCGCATTGGGTCAGTCCTACTGAAGAGAGGCTTTGCCACTAAGCTTTATTTGGAAAGCCTTCAGAATCAAGAGACAATCTTAATTGCCTAACTAACTTCTAATAGCTTAACAAGATCCCTAAGGATATGACAACCATCTTGGACAGTTTGTTTTGGTTAGATACTCACCTTTTACAGATAAAATGTAAAAGATAGTACTCTCCTACATCACATTAAAATACTTTAAATTTCAGGTCGTCTCCAAGTTCTGTACAACGATTCCATCTTTCTTCTTATCATACCCTCTGACGGGTGCCTTTGATATGTTTTGCCATTATTCAGTGAGCCTATTACCATCTGGTCATCCCACTCCTCAGACAATTGATGATAATAATATGTTTCAAAAGTATACTGGAAGCATGGGATGTGATTGCAATGACATGGTCTAGTAATTCATATTTACGATTTTATATAACATGTGGTATTGTCTTTCCACTATCCTTTTCTTGGTTTTGAATATGTTAGTGAATTTTTCATTTCATTTAAGTGAATGATTATTGACTCATTGTACTGAGATATTTACCTGGGTGAACATTAATCATTTAGAAGATTGGGAATTCTTTCCTGAACCAGTTGATGTATGGACGCAGGTTGCATTTTCTCCTAGAGATCCACAACCAATGCAACTTTCACAGATTATCAAACTGGCTGGAGTGACTTACAATCTGTATACGAAAAGCATACCTTACTTTGGTCAGGTGTCTCTTTTTTTATTATTTTGGCATTATAATTCTTATGACATTGGTGTTTAACTTTCTCATGTTTTCTTGACTTTATTATACCATTGTATGTTGGTTTATTTTTTGCATAGACACTTTGCTTTAATCTTTTCTTTGGTGTTTTTGGTGTGGGTTGGAAGGTAACCTGAGAAATCTGTTTCAGTTTGAAGATGTCTTGTACTTGGGTTTACACTGTAGGTTAACAAAGTCAATGTTACTTGCAAGAACTTCTTTCTTAAGGCACACCTAATAGATTATATAGTTCCTTTTATTTTTATTATTTTTGAAGAACATGTTGCAATGTCCCCTGAGAACTGTTCTGAAAGCATATTTTAATGTTTGAGCAGATTCCTATAATTCTTGTATAACTGCTGCCAACCTTAAAACATTTCTGACCGCCAAAAAAGAAAAATGAAGATACATGAGTTGAAAGTGGATGAGGAGAGAGAACATCAACCTCAAAACACCTGACCATCATGGACCCATTTACTAGATGGGGTGGCAAAAATGACTCCTGCAAATAAAGTAGTGGGGGTGGTAGGGAGAGGGGGAGGTTCGGTAGTTTTAAGTTATGAAAAGTTCAAAATTTATAAAACTCTCATAAAGTTGTGTTATTATTTGAAAGTATAGAAATGTATTGTGAGTTGTTTAGTTAAATCACATACTAATTGGTAATACTTATCCAAAAAAAAAAAAAAAAAACGTAATGGTAACTGTGCACAGGATCATATGGGAAGGAAGTTGAAAGCCCGAATGGCAAATGCTGAACAACTTTTGACATTAGATTTAATTATAATTGTGCAGGCTTTGATTACATGAGGCCATTTACTATGATTATGTTAACTCGTAAATTTTTTTTGGAAAAGTTTGCCATCATTTGAGAAGTTTCTTTTTACTACTTAATTCTTTTTAAGTAATAATTTGTTATTCATCCCTAACAATGTCCTGTCGGCACAGCATTATTTATTTGGAAAATTTTGAGGAAAAAAATTGGTTGGAACACATATTGTTTTGTGGAATAGGAATACGAATATAATAGGCCATGCTCTATGAAGGACGGTTGGAACATGCATAGTTCTACATTGTTTCCGTATTTGTCTAGAGATGTCACTTTCTTTGAGTCTATTCCTTGTTACTCTAAGGCTCTTTCACATGATCTTACTCTTCTTGTTCCTAGTCTCATTTTTCCCAAGTAGTTGTTTTTGCTTAGTTGTTCATCAATCATGACACATTTGTTCTTTTTGAGAAATGTTTTCCCTTTTCTTCTTATGTATATATGGCTCATAATCAGAATCAAACTATATGTCATGTGTGACTTGAGCAAACACCAAGGGCCTCTGCCCTTCACATCCCTTGGATAGAGAGAGGGTGCTAGGGAGGGCATAAAAACAGAAATAGCACTTTATGTTAACATGCATATATGGCTCATGATTTTCATTGGGTATTCTTATGAAGGTCAACTGCATCAAAGGGTAAATGGCTGACATTGAACTTGGTAAATAAATTGGTTGAATAATTGAAAAATCCCCATATGATAGAAGTAGAACAACTCTTTATATCTATTTGCTTGAGGTATATTTTGTAATTTTATTTTTTGTAAGATTTTTCATTTGTGATGTATCTAGTAGTAGGCTATTACTTCTGATCATTATTCTAAATATAAGTTGTGCAGTCTATAAGATGACAAAGACAAAGGAAAACAGAAGAAAGTAAACTTTCTAAATTTGTAAAATAGTGGATGGCAATTGCAGACAATGAATTCACATTCTATCCGTCCTTTCTTTTTCAAGGAATTGATTGTTACTTAATTTTTTTAATTTATTTTTTATTTTATATTTTTACAAGAAGTAAAAGGGGAGGACTCTGACCTTTGTTCTTCTACAGGATGCAATATGGGAATCACTTTGTGATCTACACAACTCAAAAGACTTGTTAACTTGTAAGTTTTGTAGTTTGAGTATTTCCTTCTATTTTCCTGTGGGATAAAATTTGATTAGTTTGTACTTGCAAACTATCAACATATAGCTGTTAGATACATAGGAGGTTGACTTCTAATTGCTTATAGAAAAATTCTTTGGTTCTTTGTTCTTACATTGCTCTCATGACTTTGTTTTGATATGACACCTTCCATGTCTAGTGTGATCAACATATGTCTGTTGACTTTTCCTTGTAACATACATGCTCCTATGCTGTATTTACCTATAACAACTTTCCTTTTTGAACAATAGGTGTTCCTCTCCCACAATTATAAACTAATTCCATCACAAAATTTATTGCAATAGAATTACTTATAAAAAAACTAATTCTATATATTTGTTGCCCATACATCTCCAAGAATCCAAATCATCATATAATTTAAAAATAAATCGTTTAGTTTTGGAAATGAAAGACACCTCTAGGATTATTGACGACATGCTGATACTAAAAAATCATATAATTTAAGTAAGCATTGATATGGAGATAGGATATAAACATCATACAATATCGACATATTGATTCGGCAAATCCTAAAAAATGTTAGATAGTGCAATGTGGATATAATTCTTATACATTGATCAATTTATAAAACAGGCTTAACAGCAACTATGAGCTTGAAAAGGTGAAATTGATTATTATATTATGTATACTTTCATCATTTCCAATTCTCTTTGCTATCTAAGTAGTTATTTTGTACACACATTTAACCTCATTTCTGCAATTTCTTGAGCAATTATTGCTTTGTTGACTGGCTTCATTGTCAGCTTACCTAATTTTTGTTTGACTACCACATTTGTCGTAGGCGTAATGCAGGCAATAGGTGGTTTGGCTTGGTTGAGCAATGCAATGCTAAGAAAAATGTTTCTACTGCAATGAGTAATTTGTTTGGAAAGAAAAATGAAGTGGAAAGTACAGCTTTGATTCATTATGGTCATAAAAAGATAACTCTTTTTTTTTTGGCAACAAAATAAATTTTATGGTCATGAAGATAACATTGTTTGATTTTAAACAAACTTCTCATAGCATTGCTTTTGTGAGTTGTGACCCAATTTATACACGTTTCAATTGTAGTGAACAACATTCCCATGATTATTTTATGTTATCCAGTCATTTATCTTGTTACAGTGACCTTTAGCCTAATTTTGCAGTTTCAAGTTCCAGAGAGGATATTGCAAGTAATCCTTGCATTCCTAGAGGGTATGACTTTGCATCAAATGCAAGTGATGCAAAACTTTTGAGATCTTATGCGGTGGGAAACTTTTCTGCATGCAAATCTGAAATGATGGCATTGTTGAGGAGACGAGGTAAGCTGGCTGTCTAGTCTGTTAGTATAAACACAGTACCATAGCAATTCTAGGATTTAATTTTCTAATTGATCATATTATTTTGATAATAGCTGTAAGAAATAAATGCCATTCCTTTCTTGAAACATGGGTAGCACACACAGGAACTCTCTTAAACAAGTGACCATTTTTAGTATAAATGAAAGAGGATTACCCTGTACATGCTCGAACTCTTATGATAATTGGCATTTTTATGAATTAGAAACAGACAGCAGAGAAATAAGTAAGTGTTACCTAGATCTTTGTTTTTTTTTCAATCTCACAGTTGAAAGAGGGACATTTATAGAGCCAATAACCTGTCAGACTTTTGTTTTTCTCAGTGACTACATAAAATATAGTGCTAACAGCTTCAGTTATTTTCATTGTTAGTCTAAGCATGAGCCAGGGTTAAACCATGATGATTTGTTTGGCTTCTCATACTGCCAAGCAACGGTAATTGGCCATCTTTTTTTTTAAATAAACATGGAAAACAAACAAGGCCTAATATTTACATGATAGTTTTTTTCCCCTTTTTCTAGGAATGAATTGTTTTCTCTCTCTCTCTCTCTCTCTCTCTCTCTCAAGGAATCACTATTGTTACGCATGTATGAATGAGAGCTCCATTGAGTCCAGAAAAAATAGTCTCTTTGAATCTTCAGTTGCACCTCAACTTTGAAGCTCGCAGAGTTGATGATATTATTCTTTGATCCTTCAAAATATCCAAGAATTATTAGTAGGTTTTGTTATACTTGGATTCTTGAATATAGGCATCTGCTATAGCTTGCCATGAGTGATGCAAGATGAAAAACTTCTTTGTTCTGCTTGATTGCTGTTCCAAGTATAATTATTTAACTTATGTTCTAATTAAGGGAATAATAAATAAAAAAAAAACCAGAAAGGTAGATTGGAAAAGTTCCCTATACCATGAAATGTTTTATGGTAGAAATTACCATTATACTTATTCATGTTTGCTCACTACGAGTGTGACACATGATGATAGCCTAGAGTTTTTGTATTCTACTGTTTATTGTGACGGAAAAGTGGTGGGTTAATAGATTAAACAAGGGAAATAAGGTTAGGGTTTGTAAAATAATTGATTCCAAGCAATAGGTTAATATTATGGTGATCTATGAAGCACATACACTCCAAATTAGTCCTAACCATGTTCGACATGTGTCCGACACCTATAAGCCTCAGACACACCAGGATACATGTTAAACACTCCACATGGCATGCCTATTTTTATTATTAATTTTCGTTTTGGATGGAGACACATCACAGACACACCCTAGGACACATTTGACTTGTGATTATTTGTTTTTACGTATGATCTATTTATCATTATATTAAATGCTTTTGATGTTTGTGAGGTAATGGTTTATGATTGAAAAATAGTTTTTTTTAACGTTGAATGATGTTTAAATTATAGATCAGGTTCTTTATCCAAAAAAAAAAAAAATGTCATAGATCGAGTTGTTTTTACATGTTGAATTGGTTGGTTTTTCATTAGTTTTAGATGTCTATCAATGTAATATTCATATACATAGCAAATAAAAACATGGAGCTCGGGCCGTATATCCTCTTTTTGGACTTACAAGGCAATACGTTCAGAGACTTTTTGTTTGGGTCCAAAAGGATAATATCACGTCAAAAGACCATGACATATATTTAGATACTATTGTTTTCTTCATCATCATTCACTGCAAATTATTCTCAGTGATGGTTTCATCTCATGTGCAGATATATGCTTGCATCCACCTTGTGAAAGAGTATCATCTTCCCTTGTTGAGTTGCAGAGCCGGCTTGTTCCTCCAGATAAATTCTTCTTTATTTCTGAGGTTTGTTATCAGTGACATACATTGGAAGACAGCAGTATATGTTCTTATTCATATTATAATTTATAAAGTTTACATCTCTCTCTCTCTCTCTCTCTCTCGTGCAAGCTGAACAATGCTTTCTTGAATTTTGGGTGATTTGGATTTGGATTTGGATTATTTCTACCTTAGCTAGGGCTGCATCAATAACTTATGATCCCAATTAATGAAATTCATTACTGAAAAATGTGAAATATATTTAGATGACAAATGGTATCCTAAAAATAGATTTCAAAGTTGCTAAGTTCCGAGAATGGATCCCTACGGTTTGGAATGGAATCACATGGATTAGCTATTCCTGGAAATCACAAGTGTGGAAATGAAGCAGCCATTCCTAAACACTGATTCCCACAAACAAAATAAAGCTGAGGTGAACTTGCACAAACTTAACAAATTTAATGACCTTTTTGTAAGTTTTATTATTTTTGCTTAGCAGAAAAATTTACACAAACATCATTAACTTGGTCCTCTAATGAGCCTTGTAGAATTGAGTAACCTATACCGAGATTCACTAATAAAATGCTTATGCTGCCCAAAAATGAATTGCAATAGCGTTCAATTAGGAAACGTAAAATTGCCTGCCAAAACAGTTTTTGGACAGTATCACAAGAATAGACCATATCATACAATGCATCATGTGTCATTTTTGAGTCACCATCCCAATTTTGCACCATTGTCTTCACATGGATTGATTCTCTCTCTCTCTCTCTCCTGTTTTTAGTTTACTAAATTTTCTGTTCAATATTGGACAGTTTTTTGGCCTTGCTCCGACGGCTACTTTATCAGAGTTGGAGGCAGCTGGCCATCATTACTGTGAAGATGATTGGTATCAACTGAAGAGAAAATATCATAGCACTGATGACCTGGATTTGTTGAGATATTGTTTTTCTTCTGCATATGTTGTGGCATTGTTGCATGACAGTTTTGGTATCCCAATGACTGATAAGAGGTAAAGTCCCCCCCCCCCCCTTTTCTCCTGAATAGTTAGCTTTGTCATCTTGTTTCACATCTTATTCTGATGCATATTTGCAAATTTTTTACAGTAAAGGGAAAAAAAAAATGGAGAGAAAAAACCGTATGTTCTTATTCATTAACCACAAAATCTAAATTACTAAAATGGTTTACACTGATAAAATAGAGTGAAACCCTAAAACCTAAAAAAACAAAAATAGTATCAAACTAAATATATAAGAACAAAATACAAATAATACAAAACACACATTCACACTCCTCCCCCCTTCAAACTCATGATGCAAGCCCTGTAAGCATCGACAGTTTGTTAGGTAAGAACTGAATTCGGGTAAACGTGTGATTTTGGTGAAGTCTGCAATTTGTAAGGAGGAAGAGATAAAGGCAAGATTGGTGGTACCTGATTGAAGATGATGAATGAAATTACAATTAATCTTGATGTACTTTGTGCACTTATGGAATTGTGGGGGATCTGAATAGCACTCTGATTATCGCAATAAAGACAAGTTGGAGATGAGATGGAGACACCCAAATTTGATAGGAGCCAATGAAGCTAAACAATCCTAGTTCACGACATTCGACCTCAGCCATAGACTGAGCAACAAGTCTGTTTCTTAGTTTTTCACGAGAGGAGAGTTACCAAGAAGTACACAAAAACCAATAGTAGACTTACAATCGGAAACATATCCAACTCAATTATCATCAACGTAAGCTTGAATAGTCAAAATGAAGCAAAGGATAACAATAAATAAACTCTTTAAATGCTCACTACACAAATAACCTAACCTAAAATGTCAAAGATAAAATTGACTCAAATTCTGATTTAGGCATACGAAGATATTGTTGTGGAAGAGAACTCCACAAGAATATGCAAAATCTCCATCATATATAAGTCACTAGTCCTATGCCCGATCTTAATCTACTGTTTCGACTTTTGATCTTGAACAACACAACCAAAAGAAGAAAAGAGAACATCAAATCCTGAATTAGAAAATTGACTGATAGATACAAGTTAAGAGACAATTGGGGTACACAGGACAAAGATGTAGAAGGAAGAACGAGAGCTCCACATTCATAGGAGATGCAATATTTGGTTGTTTAAGTGTGTTATTAAATGTGATTTTCTATGATTTCGATGGAGATAAGTGCTATTTGGAAAACTGTAGTCGAAGCTCCGTTTGGCACTAGATTTCAAACAAAATAAGTTTGTTTGGCCCTATACGCTGAAAATCCTAAGTTTTTTCGAACAACTAAGGCTGAGTATAACTAGTTTAACCAACTTTGGGCCGTTCGGTAGACATCAACTCATCAAACTTGATTTGTTCAGTTCAGCTATTGTTAGCCAAACAAACCAAGTTTGCTTGGGTGTTGTTTTCCAAACAAGTTTATTCAGCCGTAGTTGTCACCCTCATGTCATCCTCCTCTGTGGTAGAAGAGATGGAAGAGGAAAGGAGAGAGGAAGAGGGTGGGTGTAGAGAGGTGTGAGGTTTAGGATGGAGGTATGTTTGTTATTAGGAGGGGTTTAGAGTGAGAGAATAAAAAAATTAAATTTTATAGGTGGGTGTAATAAGAAAGTAGGTATAGAGATTTGAATCTGTGTTGTAAATAGAATCTCCCACAAGAGCAAGGAAAAGAGATTTTAATATGGGTCAAAATACAGAAATACCTTTCAGATTACTAAGCAATTAAATGTAGGATAAAGACATAATATATAACACTCCTTAAGGTTGGTGCGAAAATATGTCTCATTCCCAACTTACAAACAATGGAATGGAGAACCTTACTCTCCTAGTAAATAGATCAATGAATTGATCTTTTGATTTCACAATAGGCATATAAGTCAAACGCTTATTCAACTTTTTCTTGATGAAATGTCTGTCAATATTGATATATTTTGGTCTAATGAGCTATATTAATAATATCCTTATTATCACAATACAACTTCAAGATTGAATTTGAGGATTTCACCATGATGGATTTGAAATAACAAAGTAAAATTAGTTGTTTGAATTCCCTTTCATTTTAAGGCTACAATGATCATGATAAAATGCATGTCTTCTTGCTCTACTCTATCTTCTCTTTTAGTTTCTCAATCTATCTATTATTGTCAACTTTACTATATTTTCAAAAAGTTTAACCTCAAATCCCTTCTTTTGAAATCCCTCTATCCAAACAAAACATTAATTTCATTCCAACTTGCATGTCATTATTTATGTTGGCATGTTGTATGTTGCTTCATCGCTTGTTATTGTTCACTTAGTTTGTCAAAGTTGCACTTTTCACAAGTGTTGAGTTAATATTTCAATGAAAAGTCAAATTTTCTTTTGCTATTTCCACCCTTACATGCTGATTTAAAATTTAAAAACCATGAGAAAAAAATTCCTATCAGAATTTGACGACAGAAAATTGTTGTACGCAGGATTAGATTTGGCAATCAGATTGGAGTCATTCCTGTTGACTGGACTCTTGGAGCTTTTATCCTCCAAACCATCCGGGAGCCCCTTCAATTGGAACCAAATGAGCTGGGCGAAATTGTTGGAAATGACGCAGTCACTTATTTCTCATTGTTTGCAGTACTTTTAATAATGGTACTAGGTGCATTATTTTTATTAAAATGTCAAAAACCACAATTGAAGACAATATATGACTTGGAAAAGGGGCACTATATTGTCACCCGTATGCCCGGGTAATTTTGTCTTTAATTTCTTCATTATCTATAAAAGAAAAGAGAAAAAAGAAAAAAAAAAAAAGTGTTTTAATAAACTTGGCTGATTTAGATTTCTCTGAACCGTGTAATATACAAAAAAGTACATATATATATACATGAGGGAATTTTGCAAAATAGCATTCACACGATTGGTGAAGATGTAAAGGAAGTGTATATGATGGTCTCTTGCCCATTTTATGGTTCCTAATTGAATGGACGAGCATCATAGGAGTTTTGCATATGATTCCAGCTTTTGGCAATATAAATTGGAAATAATCTTTATAACTTTATTTGAATTTCAATTTAATCACTTCTGGCTATGTTTGGATCATGAGTTTAGGTAGGATTTTAAAAAGGAAAAGAAAAAAGATGAGTGAAATGTAATTATATTTCATTGGCATTTCATTTTCATTTTTTGTTTTCCTTTCTTTTTTAAATTCTTATTCAAATTCATGAGCTAAACACGCCGTTAGTATAGCATGTATTGTTTTGTCTGAAATACTAACAGATTATGGAGGGAGTATACTAAAACGAAAATGAAATTGTAAAGTTAAAAGTGGTGAAATTAAAATTATGAAGATCAGAGTAAAATCTCATTAATTTACTCAAAAAATGTCAAATTGAAGATCCTTTCTGAGGCCAATTTGTTCAACCAGTCAGACAGTAAGCATTGAAGCGAAAGCGCGAAAGAGAGAGAGAGAGAGAGAGAGAGAGAGAGAGAGAAAATATATGGGGATTCAAAGGTCTCAACTCCACATTCATTATAACCAAATCTTCTACTTAAACTAACCGAAACCCAGGTCGTCAGAACATCTAAAAATCCAGAAGCTACCCAGATAAAATGACATCAAATTCAGTGTGTTAGAGGTCTGTTTGACATTTCTTATTTCTAATTTTAGAGTGCACTACCCATCTTACAAACTCACTTCTATCTTGTATTATCAATCATTAAGCAAATACTCTGCATCCAAACTCAAAATCATCTCTTACAGCCTTTCTTGTCTTCAATTAACCCATTCCTTTTTATTTTTTATTTTTAAAATTTCAGTATAAAAATGATCAAATTACATAACAAAACTAAATAAAAACGGTATGCACACTGCACTAACAGATTATTCACAAACTGCACACTCAGCCAACCCATGGCAAAAAGCATTTTCTTCAACATTAAACTAATTATTTCTGCCAAAAAATATAGTTTTGACCTATTGCACAAATCATATTAATTGTCTACACATGGATGCAATTTTTCCAAAATTTCAATGGAAAATGAAAATGAAATAAAGGGAGGGAAAAAATCCACTTGGGCCATGGCCTGCAGCCAAGGAAAGGTAACCCGCATGTGAAAAAAAAAAGAAAAAAGAAAAGAAGCTCAACTCATAAATGCATTCTCATTTAGTCATTGTAATTCAAACTGTCATCGTCATCGAGCTCTACTTTAGCATCATCTGACACACCAAGGAGTGACAGGAAAACTAAAACTGCTACCAGCTGTGTTACCAAGAAATATTTGGCCCGTCTTCTAAATTTTCTCTCTTCCTCTGTCTTTTCCTTCTTAGGTTTGCTCTTGGGTTTTGAACCTAAAAGGAGTTACTCTTACAATTATGCATAAAGAAAGAAAAGGCAACAGAAAGACATATAGTTGGAACCATATCTCAATAGCCACAGATCAGTTCAAAGAAGAAAGAAATATGCAGATATAACAGTTAAAAATCATCACTACAATCTTTGTAAAGAAACAATAATAAAAATTCCCCACTCATGACAGCTGGGAAGCATGAATGAATTTATCAACTACATTCCAAATGCAACCACAAAGACCATAAAGATTTCCCCCACACACAAAAGAAAAGAAAAGGAAGGAAGAACCCACTCACCCAAGCACAAAGTACTCAACTGCAGAATTCTAACTAGAGTAGAGGGACAGTTCAAACCATCAATTGAATGTTTTATTATCTCCAGAAATATATTAATATGCTCCTCTCAAACCTCAGCAAGTACTTAGATAAGAATGCCATAACGCAATTTCCAAAGGAAATCAATGCGACACCCATCACCCGTGTCATGTGTTTTATATTGCATTGAACACAAATCTTGCTTCTCTAAATAAAACAAAAATTTTGGAAAGTCGAAAGAAATTCAAGGTTATAATATCATTTCCAGGCTTGTAGGCCTGTGATTTTCCAGCTAATAAATAGGAGAGGCCAGGAGGGTGAATTTCTCATGTTACTTGGAATGTGGACTTGTGGAATGGAAATGTTGTATGCCACATGCTCTAAATTGTGGTACAATAAGAGTAGGCTTGTATAGTTTACACTAAAAATTTACACTCTGTTTGGGAAACTAGGAGACAAAAGATTATGTTTTCTCTCATACTCGTGTGGGGAAGTAGGAGAGAAAAGGAAAGGAAAGAAAAGAAAATGATTTCTCTCCTATCTTGTTTGGTAAAACTACATAAGAGAAAATAAAAGAAATGTTTTCATGTTATATTACCAAAATATCCTTTTTATATTTGGTGACTATACAAATGAGGACATGAGTGTCAATATTTTTATTTCTTTTATATCTACAAGGATATTATTGGGATTATGAATTTAATAATCTCCTAGTTTCTTCTCTCCTAATCTCTCCACTTTCGGAGAGATTCAAAAATAGGATTTGAGGAGAAATTGGTTTCTCCATTTCTCTCCTATTTGGTAATCCAAACAAGTGATTGAAATCCATTTCTCTCCATTTCATTTCTTTTCTCTCCAAATCACTCAAACCAAACAAAATGTAAAGGTATTTTTAGTTTGGCGAAACTTTATAACAATTAGACATCCAATAATTTTTTTGTTTTTGTTTTTTCAAATTAATCATATGGCAACACATTTTTATGAATATTATGGCTCATTTTTTATGTATTGTCATGTTAAAATTTCACTACCCTTAAATTTGAGGCCATTATATTCGTTTTTTGGGTAAATTACACTCACCTTCCCGACGGTTTGGGAAAAATATAGTTAGCTACACACTTTTGACATGATTACGCAGGTCTCCCTTAAGGTTTTAATTCACATAAGTTAGGCCCTTTTTCACCAGTAATTTGTTAGTTGTATGAATAAAAAAAATGATATCGTAGTCTCTTTTATACTAAAATGTATATTTATCTTTGTTTATTTCAGTGTTACCCACTACCTGCATTAGTTTCGGTCAATTTACTAAAAAAGAGGTTAGTGTAACTATGTCAAAAGTGTGGGGCTAATTGTATTTTTCCAAACCTCAAAGGAGATGAGTGTAATTTAGGCTTGTTTTTTTTTACTCCGAAGGAAACCCTGAAATATATTGGAAAAAACTTATGGGATTGTTTTGGATCACGAAATTTAACGTTTTGGAAAGAATGTGTACCATATTTCGGAATGTGTGTTCCAAAAAGGTAATTCGCTAGGTATCAACATTTTCTGGTAACACTCATCAACCTCTGATGTTGGTTGTACAGCTACTGATATCACCAATACACTAAAATAATAAATAAATAAAAGAAATTGCGTGTATCAACAGATTCACCAAATTGTCCAACAAATTAAATGCTATCACATTATCCAGGCACTCAAAAAGGTAAGAAAGCAATATTATTCAAAGTTTTTATTCCTTTTGCCCATACCAAGAAGCCAACTAATGACAAGATCTAGCATAAAACCTATCCACTTTCTTCATCAATACCAACCAGCAACCATAATCATGAAACTAAAGCAAAGTTTGCAAATATCTGAGATATGAAATAAAGAAGAGCCCCAATCTACCACCAATGTCTTTGGTTACCCGTCAGCCAAAATGATTGAAGGCAATGTTTACCAATGGCATTTCTATTTTAGGCAGCAAAAAAAAACACAAAAAACCTTAAACACTTAACTGACACATAAAACTGTGGCCTAATTTATTATAGTGTCCAATAGAGACAATATGGAATTCAACACCACAGAAATAACTAATGAAGAGATCCATGAATGAAAGCCAAAAGTATATTACACCAATTTGAAGTACCTCCCCGTCTTTGAAATGATGACGATGGATCTGCAGGGAATGGTGGAGTAGAAGAGGATGAACCACCGTCTATGAACTCCATCTTAAGTTTATCAGCATATTGTACTAGATTAGAATGCTCCACAAGCTTGCTCTGCAGAACTGATGTGTCCTATTAGTACATAATTAAAAATTGTCACGCTTTAATAACTCAATCAAGGTAAAACTAACACCAACAGTATGGGAATTGTCACTGCATCCCATATTGGTAGTTTCTATTTAAGCATAGTGTATCTGATAACAATATAGTTTATTGTAATATGCACTGTATAATACATATGTCCATGTGCAGGTTGTACCCTTTAATTATCCTAACTCTTAAGACCCACTTCAACCAAGTTATCTTAACTTTTAAAGGCCGGCACAAGGGTGTGAAACAGTTAGATAGAAACCCAAAAACCAAATAGACATACCTGAGTCGATATGAAATAGGCAACATGTAGAATTATAGACTCAACAGATATGACACTGTTTTGCTGACCTAGTGGTTCATTTGAGTCCATGAATACTCTAGAATTTAGTCAGTTGATGCAGATATGAATCTAATGCCCACAAAAGAAAGGATGGCAAAATGATTCAGTACTTTTAGCTATTTTTATGAATCTTTTCCGAGGGTGACTGCCTGCCAAGGGACTGAACACTTACAACTGTGGCCGCAAGACAAACATTTTGAAGTCCATTCCCAAATCTCTTCACCAGTTGGTAAAAATGGGAATCAATCTTTTGACTTTCATGGAAATCTTACTATTCAAGCATGCCGCTTTTAACATCTCAAGGCACCAGATTTTATGCAATCTTGTACTCATAGCCAGTGTTCTATTTCTAGCTAATATCAATTTTGTGTAACAACGTAGAAACAAGTACCAGTCAACTCTAACTGATTTATTTGTTATAACAAGGACCAATCAACTCTAACCAATATGGAAAAGAGAAGGGAAAATTTTGTTTATTTTTTCATGCATAATATATACCATAAGATACCAACTTTAGCATGAATACAGACATAATGAACCACAATCATCTTTAACAAAGATCATCAAAATGATGCCGTCAATAAAGGTACTCACAGGTAGTGCGTGAAGTACAAAAAGTGCATGCCCAAGGAAAACTGCATCCAAACTCGTTGGCCTGTAACCCCAGAGCACATTAATTTTATTTATCATCTCATTAAAACAAATTTAAGGCTTTGAAAGTTGCTTCGAGTGTTTAATATCTGAGTGAAGTAAACAAAAATTAAAACAGCATATGTTGTAGCCACCTGCTCTCAAATAAAAAGGACTGATCCCCTAACCTAGTTGATAGAGCTCCATAAGCAACTGTTGCTCTCCTGTAAATCTGTCCAACCGAAAATTATTGAAAGTGCACACTTAAGGATAAGTGCAAGTGCACATTTTTGTAAGAAGAAAGAGAAAAGGTAAAATCAACTCCTCCAGCATGTGCTATTTTAACAAGAGAGAGGAGAGAGAGAGAGAGATGGAAAGTACCTCCTCTTCTCGTCGGTCTGCATTTTCCTTTGTTATTCCAAGTAGTTGTTTTGTAATGCGAACTTGCTTGAAATACAGAAACTTTCCAATTGGCCATGGCAGGTCAGAATAATATACCTTGTGTGCAGAACTTCCATCAGAGCCCACCCGTAGTTCATACATCAGTGCATCTGCAAGCCATGAATTAACCATTGCCTTTGTGGATATCCATTCAGGGACAGAATGAACTTCGGAGTCCAAATCAACAATGCCATCTTCTTTTAAGCTCTCAATAACCCCACCCTTCTCATTGTTGTAGGCCACATAAGTACCAGACTCAACATAAGGAATTTGATCTAGCAAAATTGAAGTCAAAGATCACATTATGATGACAGCAATAATAGCATTTCTTTGCTCATTAGAATAAAAAAGGTACCGAAGTTTGGTTATAATTTAATTAACTTAAAACATAAAACTAATAAAATCATATTACACAAACCTATTGTGTTTTCCAACTCGTACACAATAAAAAACCAGCTTAACCACTCATTTATTTCAATACCAAATAACATGGTTATACAAGAAAAGCCTTCACCAACTTATGGACTCAGCTTCTCAAAGCCCTTTTTCCATTTTGTTTTATCCAGACCATTACATGGATATGCCTAGTGTCAAGAGTAAACTGTAGGACAAGGTAAAGGATCTAATTCAAACATAAACATAAATATATCCCTCGCTATAGTAAGTAGAGACAAAACCTTTTGACTCAACTCAATAAAGCCCTTCCCCACAACCCCAACCCCCCCCCCCCCCCCCCCTATTTCCTTATCTCACTGCACATCATTCCTTGGTGTTGCACTTCTTAGCAACATACTGGAGCATGACAATGTACTTTTAAGGGGACATAACAGGTGTTGCAAGAATGCTTGTAAGGCCGAAGCCTTAATTGCATTTGAAATCATGTTAGTCATTGTTTGTTTTTTACTTAAGTTTACTTGTAGCAACTCTACATGTGTCATGCTTAGTGCTTCATGTTTTACACAACTGCTCCCAATCCAACAAGGAGAGTTGTGCGTTAGGTAGCTTGACAACTAGCATGTCAAAATCCTTATGAACATGAATCTTGATATGAATATGCGAGCAAGGGTTGGGGTGTTACCTATAAGCAATGCATTGTGCTTGTATTCGGGCATTTCAAAAAATAGGCAAGGGGACCGCATCTGCACCTGGGTGAGGTGAAAAATAGATGTGTAATACCCTAGGTATTACTTGTGTGTGGTAATTGTGCATTTTGTGTGTGCTTTATGTGACCAGACTCTATGCTTCAATAAAAAGGCTATGTGATCATCTAAAGATGTAATGGGCTCCTAGTAAGAGAATGTTATGTGGTTAATGCTTGAATTGAGAAGATGCTCAACACTTTAAATGAATTGTCCTCTAATATAGCAGATTTTGTATAAACAGATGCTCTATAATAGCAATGCCTATATTTATGTGATTACTTTTCTCGTTGAAACAAGTCTTTTAGATATGAAAATTAAAAAGGAGTGATGTCCACTGTGTGTGTTGACTAAAGATTTTAGTAGGGGACACTTGAATGAGAATTGTTTAATTGCCTTAATCATGTTTGGATGGTTAATCAAGGTGCTCAAGCAATTTGGTCCAATGGCTACTACATTCTCAAACTGTGAGTGAAAAACTAACCGTAATTAGTTAATCTTAAGTATGATTAATTAGCATAAACATGATTAAGCTTAAGTGAGACTGTTAATGCTAAGCGTGATTAACCAAGGTAATCGATATTCATTACCTTAACTATGATTAATTTGTGTCAATCAATGTGATCAGTGTAAATTGTTGAAGTACACACCTTTTCTTGTGACATCGCCTAATTGCATTTGCCTTCAATGTTTGTGACACGTGTTGTATTAGATATAATTTTGCATGTATAATTTTTAATAAAATATAAAAGTGCAGAGACAATCACAAAGTCGTCATTGTGAAATCTGAAATCATTATTTAAGAAAATAAGAGGGAAAGTGAGGAAAAGTGAGGAAAAAAAAAAAAAAGGAAACAAAGGAGAAGCCTTGAAACTCAAAATGAGGTATAATTCCTTATCCTTAGCCTAATTCTATTTCTATGATATGAAAATAACATGATTAAAATAGGTTTAGAAAGGGTATTTGATAACAATTAAGATTGAATTACATGTTTATGTATAATTCACTCTTTTTGGTTGGGAGATATCCGAAAGCATACCGGCTTTACTCAAACCAAAGCCTCTATAATCAAGCAAAATCACCTTATCACAAGTAGATGGTGCCACCCAATCAATATCCACCAAATGAAATAGTTTATTTCTTATCAGTTTATGGCTCAAATTTATTAACTTGACTTGATAGTTTAAAAAGGAGTCACCAATTCAATGGTTAAAACTCAGCAATCAACCTTGGGATTGTGGGTTCAAATCTGAGAAAAGACACTTTGTGCAAATAATGCCAAAAGTTAGAACTGTACCCAATCTATCCCTCCTAGACACCCATTTTTTTGTTAGTTTGCACTTATAGCAACAACGATAAAGAATAATTGAGCATCTCTAATTGAATATTTCCCTGACATGCAAATTGCATCAACATGCCCTTTGAAGTTCAGGCAATGCAAAGCAATTAACCTTAATGGTGATGTAAAACCCCAATCCACCCTTGGGTCTTATTAGTAGTTTCAGAAATGCTTCCTCACTGTAAATGTTCGGTGGCACATGACATCATGGCCACTCCAAGAGCATATTGAGGTCCACCGTCTCATAGGCTCCACCAAAAAAAATTTGTACCAAAAATCTCTCATACACACACACACACACACACACACACTCTTTTCATGTATTTTCTTTAAATCATTCAAAATTGATGTTTATAGACTTAAAAAATTAGATCAAATTTCGATGACATTGGAATATTAACAGTAAGCCAGTGATTATAGCAGAAGAGCGGCAATCACAGTAACAGGGTTCCTATAAAGTACAGCACCAAATAATCCAGAAACTAAAACAAGGGTAAAGGAATCCATCTCGCAAGTATATTTTAATTAATAAACACCGTAGAAAGTATATTTTTTTTTAAAATTCTATTCGGCAACTAGAGATAAGTTCTGAGGCCTCTTAAGATAAAGCATATATAACCAATCACAGCCGCTAAATTGGACACTAAGAAGTCACAAATTATAATCAGCTGTCCAAACAACTGGGATTAGCCTAGCCCAGTGGCTAGAAACCCGTGTAGTTCACTACAAAGTCATGAGTTCAACTCCACCTCCCCCCACCCAATGTACCAAAAACAAAAATAAAAATCTCTAAAAGAAGGGAAGTGTTTGGATGTGCAAGGTACATACCATATGCACTTGCGTAAGTTCTCACAAATATATATAAGTTGCCACACAAAATCGTGTAAGTTCTCACAAATATACGTAAGTTGATTTCTCAAATTTTTATGAGCTATCTTACATTAATATGTTTGTGGAAATGTGCGCAATTTTGTAAAGTAACTTATGTATATTTATGAGAACTTACGCAAGTGCATATGGTATGCACTTGCACTCTTAAGAATTGCCCCTAAAAGAAATCACCCTAAATTCACCCACAGTGGTGTGGTAGGGTTGAGTCATAGTTGGTTGACTCTAAACAAATCAATAACTTACATGCAACGGTTCACGCTATTGGTATAAATTTAGGGTTGATGTTTTAGGGGTCTCAATCATTTAAAAAAAAAAATCCTTCCCAACAATCCAAGCATACCACAAATTGACATTAAATAAAACTCAATAGAGAACTATAGAAATAGTAAACAAATCCCAAAACAGTTAGCTCAAAACAAAGAAGAGATGCAAAATTCAAATCTGAAAACACTTGGGAGACCAATAAATTTGCACCAAAAAAAAAAAAATCTACAATAATGAGAATGAAGAGAGAGTGAACCTGAATCAGGGTAGGTAAGATTGAAAGCCAAATTGAAGGGAAATTGAGCAAATTTGAGGTAAATGTAAACAGGCAAACATGAAGGGCAAGCTGTGGGGAGACCGAAACATGATTTTCTCGCAACAAGAGTCACCTCTTCATCCATATGTATGCGCATATATATATATATATAGAGAGAGAGAGAGAGAGAGAGAGAGAGAGAGCGAGAGAGATGTATATGTATATGTATATATGTATGAGTATGAATTGCTTTATATAATGAGGGTTTTGTTACACTGGTTTTGAAATGGTGAAGAAGAAGAATGAGAAGCAATCATAATATGATTTTACTTTGACAAAGGGAAGACGCATAGTAAACCCTACGGGTTTTTTCCTGAAACAGTGTCGTGGCAAGCTGACGGTTTCTTGGGAAATTAACTAATGACATGGTGGTGATTTCGGTAACGTTACATGTCTATTAATTAGTGTTATGATATTATTATTAGTAATGTTAAGGATTATGAAAAATATATTATAAATATTATTATGAAAGATTTTTAATTTTTAAATTACTCATATAATAAAATACTACACACTAATTAAGGTTAAGTTTGACATCTACTAAGGCCTGATTTTGCTTATATTATATAAGTCAAAAAGTCAAAGAATTACTTCAAAATTCAAAAAGATATCACTATTCAACCAAAAAAAAAAAAAAAAAATTTTCAACAAAAAGTGACCACCGAAGTGACCACTGTGCAGCTGCTGTGCTGCGGCAGTGGATTAAAGATAAATGATTGGGTGTGGTTTGTACACACATCGCTATTCGTCTCATGGGGCCATCACAGGTCCCGTTTTGATAATCTGAATCGTTCAATGTGTAGAAATCGTCGAGTACTATATGTCTGTAAAAAATCACATTGATCGGATATCGATAACTATATGATCAGATCAGTTATGTACAACAAATAGATGGTATTATAATTAATGATTGAAAAATAAATAAATCTGATCAGATAGCTATCGATATCCGATTAACGTGATTTTTTATAGGTACATAGTGTTCGACGAATTATACACATTGAACGGTTCAGATTATTAAAATGGGACCCGTGATGACCCCCACGGACCAAACAAAACCGTGCAGTGCTTTGTACAAAAAATAGCCAATAATTTCCGACTCCCATTCACATCTTCCGATTTGTACGGCTGTGGGCCACCTATCACTATTCATCTCTTACACATTTTTTTTATACAATTTTTTAATACACATTTTTCCATAAAAATCTAAAAAGTTAACCTAAATTTTCATATTTTTTTCTCAACTTTTTTAGTCCAAAAAGATAAAAAGTGCACTTTTTTGAACACCCCAAACCAGCCCAAATAATATAAAAAGTCAAAAAGTCACTATGCTATTTAAGTCACATCATCTTATTTAAATCACATCACCTCTCTAATATATCATATCAAACCCAACGTAAACCCAATCCATATAAGCCAATAAATCAAAAAGTGTACTTTTTTAGAACATCCCAAACCAACCATAAGATTAATCAAGGGATGAAAAATCTTCATGATGTATTTCATGATATATTTTTTATAATTCCTAACATTACTCTATTATTACTGACTACATTTATTATATAAATTATAAATATTTAAAATAATACAAATGATACTCTATTAATACATTAATGTATATATTAATTTATACATATAACATAATTCGGGTGATTTTGGGTTATTAGGGTTTACTTACCTGTCTATGTGTTTGGTAAAGAATTTTGTAATTTTGTTAGGGCCCTAGCATTGCTTATAACACTTTATTTATGCATTTTAATTCTTCGAATATAATTTTTTTTTTTTTATAGAAATGCCTCTTTTAGAGCATCTTTAACGTTGTGGTTGATAAAATTGAAAGCTAAAAATTAAATGTTAAATTTTTTAAGTTGAAAATTTATTTTATAAAAATTAAGTAATAAATTAAAATAAATTGTTTAATATTGATGGTACAGTATAGTTCGTTCTGGGTGGATGGGTTAGATTGATCCAAGCTCTTTGGGTTCCGATTCAAGTGGGTGAATCCTCCAGATGACCTGCAAACAAGTTCAACAGGGAACAGGGTAGTCCCCTAATGAACCCTCCGACGAGTAAATTAGTAGAGGAAGCAGGGAGTACCGAGAGAGAGAGAGAGATGGATATAGAAAAGCTTAACCTTCTTCTTGTCTTCGATTCTTATTTATATCCTTTGGCAATCATTTCACTGTCCCTTGCGACGTGTCCACATCGCCGAAAGCATGTACTGTAGCTTATCTTGTTCAGGGTGAGGGGGCGCTATTCCGACGGGGAGGTGTTGTCGTAATAAATACTGTGATGGGCTGCATTAATGGTGATGTGTTGTGGCAATAACTCTGCAGATCTTTGTCTGCTGATGTGGCCTGTGTTTCACCTGACATATGTCCGAATATCATTGGCTCTCCATGCCCAGTTGGCCTCCAGCTGTCCTGAACTTTACCAGCAGGGTTATGTTATGGATCCTAGATAGTGGGCCTGGGGCTTGCTCACTGTGGGTTGTAGCCTCTGTGGGCCTATCCATGTCAAATATATATAAAATTAAATTTTAAATTTATTGTTTTAAATTTTAAATTTTAAATTTGTAATTTGTAATTTTTATATTGTAATAGTGGTGGCAGTGCTAATGACAATGGTAGTAGAGATACTAAAATTGTGATTGTGATTGTGACAATGCTGGAGTGTAATGCAATGGTGGTAAAATGGAATGGTGGTAGTATAATGGTGGTGGTGATTGTAGTGATGGAATGATGGTGGTAATTATGACAGTGGTAACAATGTGTATGTAGGTGAAGGGTAGTTATAATGGTGGTGGAGAGGTAGTCCTAATAATAATGGCAACTGTGGTAATAGTAATGAAATAATAATACTATAATATCTATGCAACGATGACAATGGTGATAGAGGTTGTAGTAGCGATAGTGGCGGTGGTGGTGGGGAGGAGTGGTAACAATAGATGATGTAGTGGTGGCAGTGATAATAATGGTAGGAGTAGTGGCGATGCACCATCAATGTTAGTGGGAAGGAGATGGCAATGACAATAGCTACAATGGTAACGTGACGATGGTAATGGTAGTAATAGTTGTATTGGTGGCATGTTGATGGTAATAGTGGTGGTAGTGAGGTTATAACCATGTATGTCAACATATATGTATAAGTATTTTATAATTCAGTCAAAATTAAGAAGGTTTTTTATAACTTAAAATTTTCTTAATTTTTAGTCTATGTTTTAATAATCACTTAAATTTTTAAATGATATCCATTATGTGTTACCAAATATATTTAATTAATTTTCACTTAATATATTCAATTTTAAGTGTAAATTAGGTTATAAAACACCACTTAATTCTTAAATTTTTTTTTATTATCAAATTTTTAAATTTGATGAAAAGTGCTCAAAAATTATCTTCAATTCATTCATCAAAATATTCTCGCTTTAGTTTTTGAAAAGTATTTTGAGCTTTGAGTTGTATTTTGAAAGATAAGTTGTTGAAAAGAGTATTAAAAATTGAAAATTTGTTTGGTTATAAGGTTTGAAAATAATTTTTGATATGATTTGCAGTTTTTTTTTTTTTTTTTTTTTTTTTTTTTTTGTAGTTACATAGATGGGTGTAGACGCGCCCTTGGGCCTCTCTTCTACAGTTCGGACTCCCTTTTTGCATTGCGGTTCTAAATCTAAATCAAAGAGTCCAAATCCGACAAATCGTTTTGAAGAAAAACAGATTTGAAAAAGTAGTGCCAAACATGGACTGCTTTGCCAGATTACAGAGTCGCCACCTAAATATTTTAAAATGGGAAATTTAGGAAACCCTGACTCGGTGCCGAAGGCCACATGTCCGTCATCACCAAAGTGGTCTTGGCTCGGGAGCTTGGAATGCGATCGGGAAGGTCGACTATGAGCACCCCTTCGCTTGGGTCCAAAGACCGGCCTCTACTAACCGTGATATCCGTTTTTGAAAACATTACATGCTCTTATTCCAATTATTAGCCTAGAATTACTATGTTATGCGCACAGCAAACAAGTATAGACTAGATCGCCTAATTTGGAAATAAACATTGCATATCCGTTTGTTTTGAAAATGCTTTGTAATTTGCTACTCGTAAGTAGGCTAAAACACGGATTTCAATGAGTTTTCCCAACTCAAGCAATCCAACCTCCACCCACAGGCATTCAAACAGTTTATCTCACATAAGCACTTAGCCGCATGGTAAGCATATTGTCATGGCAACATTCACACGCATGTGGTATGCTAAAGCGTAAAATACTTATATCGTATTCCGTGCCAAAACAATAAACTAGTTAGCAAACATGCATGTCCCTAGGTCATGTTAAGTGGCTAATGCAACACAGGCAAGGATGCAATTTAGAGTAGGCTCGGCTAACCCTAAAGATGGCATGTGGAATGCATTTTATTCGATGCACGTATTCAATTTGGAATTGAAAATACAATGCAGTTTGTATGATGTACCGAGCCCGATGCATGTCAACAAATGCATGGATGCACGCATGCATAGCATAAGGTATGCTAAAATAAATGTGCCCTAATACTAACCATTAAAAGCAGGTAAGTAAAAGGGAGAAAGAAATGGGGGTTGGAAGACATACACACACTCACACACCCTTATTACAAATATGCCCTCCCTCAGAGGGACCAAAATAATAATACAGTCCGAAGAATAAATGAATAAATTATTACAAAATTCTAATTATCAAATTAAATCAAATGTAAAAGGAAGGGGGCCTCAGCCTCCGCCTCGGGATGCGCGAATGATGTATGCTTCAGTCCGACTTGCCCAGAAATCCGCACCATGCCACTGTTGCCTCTGTTTCCTTTGTCACCGCTTCTCCGAAAATTGCAAAAGTCACAGAACAGGCTCCACGAATCTTAAGGATCATCACCTTTGGATAGAATGTCCATCGGCCGTGTATAAAGTCCACCGGCTGGAAATGAAGCTATCGGCAATAAATACATTGCCGGTCGGCACTCGATACTGCCGGTCGGCACAAAATTCTGCGAGAAGGTTTTTGACAACAACAATGGAACCCAAAGGTGCAAGGCATAGAATTTCTAGGCAAATGTATGCATGGACACACTCCCTATCATGTAATGGACTCAAGGGAGCATGGCCCTCGACCCCCGGGCCATCAATCATGCATTTCAATGCATGATAGCCCGAAAGCCAAGTTAGCAACTTTGATATCAAATGAAACACAAGCACAAAACAAATCCAAGGGCCCCCAACCCCTATCATGATTGGTCAAGAGGCAAGGGATGCATGCTCAATGAAATGCAACCTAAGCATGGCGGCTAAGTATGCAATATGAACATGCAAATGAGCAATGTATGCTAGGCCCGCAACCTAAACATGTAAACAAACATGGAATGCAACAACATGCAACGATGGGCTTAAACTAACATGGGTAACTCGCAAGCATGCCAAAATCAGCGGCCATAATCATGGAAATGAAGGCACAAAATGCACACACACATGCACGCAATCATGGTCCAACACCTTAAACATAAACAAGGCAACTCTTAAGCATACTTAAAGAGGCTAAGTATGGACGTATAGCATGCAACGTAAGCTCTGAAATCATGTTATAGGAGGTTCCAAACCAACTAAATAAATCAACAAAGCATGCAACAATGCTCACACATCCACATACTTGAAGCATACAAGCCACAAAATGCAAAGAGGCTATATAATGCATGCTAGGATCGACTCAAACAATTTAAGACAGACCTAAAGCATGGAAAAATAAGTACAAAAGCTTCACAAATCTAAGCCTAAAACATGCTCGAACAAAGGCTAACAACCTAAGGCATATTAAGGCAATTACAAGGCATCACATGGTAGGTATGCTAAGCATGGACCAAACTGAAAAATACCCTTCTACAATACTGATGAGGGACCAAAAATATGACTACCCACAGTAGATGACAAGCCCCAAATCAATATACAAACATGCTCAAAATGCAATGCAAGATTAAGGCCCACAAAGGGGTATAACATGAAGTACCAAAAGGGTGCACCAAACAGCCAAAGACCCTTCATGAGACATGTAGAGGGGGGTAAAATAAGACACTTTTCAGGCCTGTCGAAGGCCCAAAAACAGAAGCATGGCAGGCTAAAGAAACATGCAAAAAAAAAATAGGGACCAAAGAGGGTATTGAAGTTAGTCATGCATGGAGGTCCCAAACAATGTTGAGCCCTTCTTCAATGTTGAAGAAGGGCTCAAAATAAGCCTCTTTGTAGTTTACATCGAAGCTCAAAAATACATGCAACTATGGCTTAGATATGAACCAAGAAAATGCTAGTTTTGGGGAAAAATGTGCTTACCCTTGTAGACCAACAAACCAGCACCTCTTGGACCAAGTTTTGGTGCTTCTAAGCTCTGCAAATGACCTTCCAAATTCTGGAAATGGAAGTGGTGGTGTTGTGCTATGGGTTGGTGAAGGAATGGCCCAAGAACAAGGGTGTTTGGAGGTTGAATGAGAGAGATATAGTGAGAGATTGAGGGATATATGTATCTATATCTCTGGTTTTTTTGCTTAAGAATCTCTAACCCTCCACAATGGAGGAGGAGTGCTCCTTAAATAGGCAAAGGCAAAGGTTCTTGGCTTCTCCAAGAAGCCAAATGAAAGGGGCAAAGGGTGCAAAGGGTTTGTGGCTTCTAGAGGAAGCTAAAGCAAGCTTCTCCAAGAAGCTTGGCCAAGGGTTCAACCTCTTAGAGGGAAAAAAGGGGTCAAAGGTGCAAAAATGGCTCAAAATAGCAACATATATGCACGGGGGAGTGTGCTGGTGCATTCCAACTAGCACAACTGGGATGCACCAGGCTTGGAGGGTGCAAAGGGTTCAAACCGGCCAGAAAAATTGGTCGTCGGCCAAAATAAAGTGCCGGTCGGCACTATTTTCTGCCGGTCGGCTAAATAGAGTGCCGATAGGTGATTCTTAGGTCAAAAAATGGCCGGTGGGTATGCAAATTGAAGCCCCGGAAGTTAAATTTCCAATGACGCAAACCTTGCATCAAAATTCCTCCTGTGCAAAAAGTTATGCCCTTTTTGGTGAAGCCGCGCAGACTCGATCCAACCGGGATGATGCCCAGCTTCAACCAATCATATCTCCTCCACCCTGACTTGGCTCTAGGAGATTCTTGAGTGAAAAATGAAGCCCCGGAAGTCTTCTTTCCAATGGTTATGGCCTCATGGCTTAACTCCAAGTGCATAGGTAGATAAGCTTGATTTAGCGATGACTGCTCGTCTTTCTCCCACCTGGATTCATCCTGAACTTCTTCTCCAACTCGTTTTCTCCCCTCTTCTCCTCTTCTCTTCAACTTCAAACCCTAAAGTAAGGTGTTTTGAAAGATTTTTCAAAGATTTCATCTCTCTTTCATTCATCCCCACTTTGTCCTTGCTCGGTTTACCGAAAAGCGCACTATTTACCGAAATGCGAGCGTCGGAACATCGTGAGAATTTTATTTCAAAAATGTTTTGAAAGAGAGGGTTTTAAGGTCTAAAAACCATCCAAAATAGCTTTGATTCAAAAATGGGGTATGAAGTTGAGATTCGCCTCTCTCCTTGCCGAAGAAACTGAACCTGTGCCTTGCACACCTTTCTCCAACAAGTAAACCATCAGTACTGTCCAAGTCTTGTGGGCGGTCAAAAATGGGGTGTCTATAATGGGTCTAAGAAAAAATTTGATTTATTGATGTGCAAAATATGAGATAATAGAGAAGTTATTGGTTGGTCCAATGCAGTGCCACACGATGCTTCACATACATTGTGATTAATGGAGGGGGTGAAGTCTACGATTTTGTATTGAGTGATTGGGAAACATGAAAAGATAAGGTGATTTGTGATTACCCAGGGGTATAGCTATGTGGTCTTCTTAGACCAATTAATAATTTTTCAAAAGGATGACATAGGAGAGAAGATAGAGAAAAAGTGATTGATTGATTGTATTAAGTGATTGGGAAACATGAAAGGACATGATAATTTGTGATTGACTAGGGGGTATAGCCATGTGGTGTCCTTGGACCAACTAATAATTTTTCAAAAGGATGACACAGGAGAGAGGATAGAAAAAAAGTGATTCATTGATTTCTTAATATATATAAAAAAAAAAAAAAAAGCAAAAACAAACAAACAAACAAACAAAGAGGAGAGATGAAAGAGAAAAAAAAATTAAAAAGAATTTTAAAAATTTGTTACCCAAACATATTTTTAATTGTTTGATCTAAATATTAATTTAAAAACTAAACCAAACGCTATATTAATTTTGCCAATTTTCTATAATCAATTAATCAAACTCAATGAGTTAAATACAATCTCGTTTGAGTATGTGAGAAGTATCAGGCTTTCCTTCGATTTATTATGCCTCTGTTTGGGAAGAGGCTTTTTGGGCTTTTTTTTGACTAAAACAGCCACAAAAGACAAAATAGGCTATTTTAGCCACAACAAACAAAACATTACATCAAACCCATAATTATTACACTTTTCTCTCATATCAAAAAATCAAAAAGTCAAAAAGTCAAAAAGCTCTTTCCAAACCAAGCTTTTTAGCCCAGGCTAAAATAGCCAAAAAAGCCAAAAAGCCAATCCACTTCCCAAACCAAGCCTAAATGATGGATAAACCAGCAAGTAGGGTCTTTCCTGTAAATAAGCTTCGTTTGGCCATTCTAATTGGAACTAAAAAAATATAAAAAAATAAAATAGACTAAATAAATTAATAAGATAAAAAAATATCACATTTAAATTATAGGGAGATTTACCAATAAATCCCAAAATTTGAACTTATGAACCAATTAGTCCCATTTTTATTCTATTAAACCGTTTAGTCCCATTTAATTGTGAGGGACGTAATTACCCTCATATAATGCAGTTGTCAGGCAGAAATTAGGTGAGGCATGTGTGTCACTCACGTGCTTGATTAGTGAATGGATGTGTGGTGTGTTGCATATGATACACTGATAGGGTGTCACAGAATGGCAAAGTGCTGTAAGGGGTTTTTTATTGGGCTGGGTTGGTGTGTTTGGCACGACACACACTGATACGCGGGACACACGCACACAGCATCTCTTCGATCTGAGTTAAGACACACACAGTGGGTGGCATGGGCTCTCTCTTTCTCCTATCACACACAGATTGACACATACATTGTGAGGGCAGACACACACACACACAGATATATACACACATAGATATACACACACAGATACACGCACACACACAGACACAGATACACACACAGATACACACACAGACAGACAAAGATACACACACACACACACAGAGACAAAAATACACACACAGATACACACATACATTGTGAGGGGCAGACACACACACACAGATCAGATCAGATCTTCCTGAGCTGCCGGTTGCTGATCGATCAGATCTTCTTGAGCCGGTTAAATGCGCCCGTCCGAGCCTCCATGGCCTTCGGTTCCTCCGCGCCAAAGAATTGGAGAATGATACGCGAGCCGGAGTTGAGGGTAAGAGATGCAGCGGCGGAGCAGATCGAAGAGAGACAGAGCGATTGGGCGTGCTCGAGGCCGATCGTGATTCTGGATCTGTTATGGAACTTCGCGTTCGTGTTCGTTGCTTTGTCGGTGTTGGTGGTGAGTCGGAAGGAGTCTCCGACGAAGCCTTTGAGGCTTTGGATTGTTGGATATGCGTTGCAGTGTGTGCTTCACATGGTGTGTATTTCGGTGGAGTATAAGCAGATAGCACAGAGCCTTGATCGGGGAAGACACACATAGGGCACTCTCGTCCAGGAAATGAAACAAGAATGAAAAAAAAAAATCAAAAAGGACCAAATCAACCCACCAATAGGACTATTTGGTATAATATAATAAAAGTGGGACTATTTGGTATAAGAGTTTGTGAAGTAGGAGTTATTGGTAAATAATCCTAAATTATAATCATTTCACTCAAAAAAAAATTGTCAAACGAACTTTTTAATCCAAAGTTTAAAAAAATCTCAGTTTCAAAAAGCCAACTAATGGACTCATAGATTCTAATAGGTGGATTTATTATTTAATATGTCTTATGATAATTAATAATATTTAATATGTCTTATTTATTTTTTAGCAGCAGTTTGAAAATTTTGTCACATAAAATGTTACTAATTTTAAGTTTTAACGATAGTTTTAAAAAAGTCACAAAGAACATCACTAATTTTTAATTTTTAGTGATAGTTTAAAATTTTTATCATAAAAACATCACTAATTAGTATAAGTTTTTAGCAATAATTTATAAAAATCGTGATAAAAAAATTATTAATTATCAATTTTTAGAGATATATGTAAAAAAATTGTCCTAAAAAATTATTTTTAATGATAATTTTATTAAGACTTATTTTTAATAAGATTTTATTCGATTTAAATCTAAACAAACTTATTGATAGTTTACTTAAAAAATTATTTGATGGAGACAAACATTGCCAGCCACTAGTGGTGTGTTGTAACCCTTTTGGATTTTATTATATGGGCGAGATGGCTCACGTTCTTTGAGGCAGACCGACTCGATTGGCGGTATCAAGGCAAGGCATAGGGGTATACAAATGGCCCAAGGCTCGTGGGCGGCTTGAAACTCGCCCGTTGCCCGAAGTAGACCCTGCCCATTTCGGCTCGGGCCCCGAGCTCGGACCTTAGGCCTAGGCCTTGGCCTTTCATTTGAAGCCCAGTCTGCTAGCTCCCAAAAAAAAAAAATTCGAGCCCTTGCCCGACCTGGCCCACCAAATAAACAACATAAAAGGCAAATTACAATGGTTAAATAATTAAAATAAATAAATAAATAAATAAATAAGGCGGTCATTTCCTTGCAGGGAAGTAGAGCTGACTGCCCCTGCCAGTGCCGCCTACCCCCTGCCCCCTTGTCATGCATCACTTACATCATCATTGTAATTTGCAATGAATTAAAAAAACCAAAATATATATATATCTGCACCTCTACAGAATTAAAAAAAAAATTAATAATAAAAATAATTGAATGATCATATTACTGTTTAACACAACGGTCATTTTTTTTATTTATAAATTTACTTCAATCTTTTAAACTTCTATAAATATCCTCCCTTTTCCAAAATAAATCTCACAAACAATTCTCTCTCTTAAACTCTCAATTGCTCTCAACTCTCAATTAATTTTGAAGTGTCATCCCTAAGTGGCAATTGCAATTGTGCAACAAGAAACTTTTATTAGAATAAGCTAATTTTTGTATCGCATTCGCCAGTCGGTAACATAAATTAGTTTAACTAAATTTATTAGCTACTCATTTGTTTTCTTAATTATTTCTGAACATATATTAATTATTATTTTTTACTCATTATTGTTACTCATTAGTTAAATTAATTGTTAGTTCTTATATATTATTTTACTTACATTCTATGGATCATAATATTCTTAATTTTATGTCGATGTGGATACATATACTACACAATATGAATCTGTTGATTCTCCTTTTAATATTCCGCTTCCAATAATTAGATCATCATTTAGGGGCAAAACTAGTAATGTTTGAGAACATTTTGAAAAAATATCTATAAATAATTTTGATGGTACAATTATATTTAAAGCAAAATGTAAATATTGTGCACATTTACTTAGTACTGCATAGGCGGAAGGTACTAGTATAGCGATTTCAGTTTTTAACCCATCACTTACTGTATTCCGAACTCGGGTTAGTGTGGTTTAGAATGGTTATTCACATCTTGTTTCACTTATTCCCTCTCTATTTTGGTGATCGGGTTGTAATTGTGCGTTAAAGATAGGTTGGTTGCTTGTTTTTCCAAACCTGTGATGCCCAGATTTTGGCTCTTCTGCTCGAACGGGCTTCACAAATTTTGCTCCTCCGCTCGAGTGGCCATTCTTGCGCTTAAGCGGGATTTGTCAATTCACAGCTTTTTTACAAATCTGCAAATACTAGGAGAATACATTGGACGCTTGAGCGTCCAGTCTCACGCTTGAGCAGGGTCTTTCATCTGCAAAACTTCTGAAAGAGCGTATCCCACGCTCGAGCGGAACTTTGTATCTGACGCTCGAGCGTCACTTTCCACGCTCAAGCGGACTACGTGTATAACAGTTCATGAAGATGAACAATCCATGGAGATGACATTTTGAATCACTTTTTCCTCTCTCTCTCTCTCTAAAACTTTCCAAAAACCTAGATCTACACATTCTCTCTCTAAAACTCACATTTTCTCTAAGATTTCATCTAGATCCATTGAGATTTCCACCATAGTGCCTTTGAGAAAAAGGTAAAGCGCTTCAAGATCTTCATTTTGATCCGAATAAAAATGGGTTTCAGTGTTCTCGGCGTTTCACTCTTGCTTGATTCATCTTCACTCTTTGAGATAGGGATTTTTTTACACTCTTACATGGTTTTTCAGCTTAGTTATTTGTTATTGTGTAACAATTGTAGGATTTGGGAGTAGTTTGATCAAACATAGGGTTTAGGGGTGAAATAAAAAGAGGGGTTTTTGGTGAATATGAAATCAATGAGTTTGGAGGCTGAAAATATGTTCATGCTGCGTCAAAATGGTGGATTTTGGTACTTGGGTTGATATTTGGAAAAATGGGATTTTTGCCTTAATTAGATCAAATTGTTATTTTCTATAAATTATTGAAATTGTCATTGAAAATGTGAAATTGGATGATCTTTGATATAAATGGTGGAATTGAATATGTATTATTTCACACCTTTGAAAGTTTTGAATAAATTATCTGTTTGAGATTGAATGTGTTTAGAGATAACTATATTGGGCTATCAATGAAGGATAGTTTTGACTGTTGTAGAAATTGCATGTGGATTAGGTGAATTGAAACTAATCTTTTGATGGTTGTCATTGAATATGGTCGTGTTTAAATACATTATATATGTATGTTTGTTTAGGAGGAGAAAATGGCTGTACTCCACGTGTGATTATGTGTTTAAATACATTGTATATGTATGTTTGTTTGGGAGGAGAAAGGTGATGTACTCCACGTGTGATTATGTGTTTAAATACATTGTATATGAATGTTTGTTTGGGAGGAGAAAGGGGATGGACTCCATTATAATTAAGTTGGCCGGAGTGTTCTGGGTGAAAGTCTTGAAATTATACATGGGTGCCTAGCCCGTGGACGAAATATCCGTAAAATAACAATTGTAGTGCTTGTGTAGTCTACGTTTACATGGGTCCCGTTTGATAGCTATCCGCGAACAAAATATCCGTGAAATGGAAGTTTGAAGTGTTTATGCATATGCGTTGTATAATTTGAAAATTATTGAGTTATAGCTTCAATTCGGTTGTTGATAAATAACGAAATTGACTCATGAATTGAGACAAATAAGTGAACGAAATATGAATTGAAAGTAAATAGATTAAGACTTAAAATTGATATCTTATGAGTATATAAAGTTGTGAAAAGTTTTACTACAAGCATTGTTTATACACTTTGTACTTATATCTCTGCTAAACTTCATATATTGTGTTAGATGATTCCTACTGGGCTGTGACTCACCCTATTTGGGAAAAACATTTTCAGGTAATGATGGAATGCCTCCACCAAGGCAATAGCATTAGAGACATTTTCGGGAGCAAGAGCTTCTTATTTTGATTGTATATTTTTGGTAAAGTTAAGGGCTTAAGATGTAATAAGCGAAACTCACTTTTGTTGTAACCAAGTCAAGACTTGGAAAAGTGAAAGCCAATAGGGCATTTATTTTTGTCAAACTCTTTTGTATCATTAACTCCATGTAATGAAAGGACTATTTATTCTAACTTATGTGATTATTAATGTATGCTTTGGGTAGTATCTATTGTGTATTTTGGGGGCGTGATAACTAGTCATCCAAGAAAGTATGTTAACAAATATTTACAAAATCAACAACCTGATATTAGAAGTCAAATGCAATTAAGGGTTTCATCAACTAGTAATTTGCAAACATTTTCATATGATTCTATACGTGCACACAATTTTGTAATTGATTATATTATTAAAAAAGAACAATTTTTTACTATTAGTGAATGTCTCGTTCGTTTGGGAAGTGGGTTGTTTTTTTGGCTATTTTAACCTGGGGCTAAAAAGCCTCGTTTGGGATGGGCTTTTTAGCTTTTTTGACTTTTGTGAGAGAAAGAATGTAATAATCATGGGTTGGTTGTGATATTTTGTCTTATTGGACTAAAAAACCTATTTTTTCTTTTTGTGGCTAAAATAGTCTCAAACCCAACCTAACCCAAGTTGCCAAACGAAGGCGAAATGATTCACAAAAGTTTTGCACCGCAATATCAAAGTTTTCAAGAAATACTACTAGAAACAAGATTTTGAATAAATTTGAGGATGTTAAAAGTGAATTATTTGACATCTTTAAAAAATTAAATGGAAGAGTTTGATTAACATCTGATATGTGGTCAAAGAATAGTTTAAAATATCAATGTATCACTACACATTTTATTGATAATGATTGAAAATTAAATAAAATAATTATTTCATTTAAATTAGTTAAACTTCCATACACTGGTCATTCGTTTGGTGTATAAACAAGAAATGTATTATATGAATGGGCTTTACAAAATAAAATATTTACAATTAGTTTAGATAATGCAGTATATTGTAATCAAATTATAACTCATTTAAAATCAACTTTACAATTACTTGTTGATGGAAATTTATTTCATGTTCGTTGTTGTGCCCCCCATATTTTAAACTTGATTGTTAAATAAGCTATGTATGTATACGAGACTTTTGTACTTGTAATAAAAAATGTAGTTGTTATTATTATGTATTCTGCTAATCGAATTTCGAAATATAGGAAAATTTGTCAATGAGAGAGTATGCCATTTAAAAAATTAATTTTAGATATAGATTGTAGGTATAATTCAATGTATAATATGTTAAAAAGAGTTTGTAAACTAAGAAGAGCAATAGACTTATTTTTTGCAGCAATATCAATAGGAGGAGTACTGACTCCCACAGAACTTAACTAATATCAAGTAGCCTTGTATAAAGATTATTTAAAAAGTTTTAATAGTTCAACAAAATTATTTTCTTATATATATATATATATTCATACTTCACCATTTGTTTTACATATGCCAACAGAAATAATTAAAGTTTTCGTAAAATATATGGGTAATGTATATTATGTAACCATTATTACTTCAATGAAAGTAAAATTTGATAAATATTTTGTTCATTTGCCTTAACTTTTAGGTTTAGCCATAATAATTGATCCTAAGTGTAAAGAAATTGATTTACAAGAATTTTTAGAACATATTTTCGTTGATCAAATACAATTTGCCCTTATTATGTAAACATGCAACAAATTATTTGAAGAATACATGACAACTACATCTATAAATACATCTATACACACTACACTAGCTGCCTTATCTCAAGGCGGGATATTAAGTGTTTTTTCAGCAATAAAAGTAGAAGAATATCTCAACATACAAGCGTAAGTAGTTCTGAACTTCAGTGTTATTTGGACAGCCTGTCAGTGGATGATTTCAATGATTTTGACATTTTGGATCGGTGGAAACAAAATGAAACTATGTGGGATGCGGTTTCTGTAACGCCCCCATTTTCATGCCCAACTAGTAATACAATGATCATGGCTCTTTAAGGTAAAACTGATAATAAATTCTCATACTTGCATTACATGATATAAATAGTCTTCATGTAAGAATATAATTAATTTAACAACAATTAATTAAACAACAAATACCCCTAAGGGTTTACAAATTTCCGAGGCTTGAGCCTGGTTACACAAAACGGTTATTCAAACCCACACACATAAAGCCCTTGGCTTGAAATCAGAGTCACAGCAAACGAGCACATTGTCACGACCCAAACCCGCCCCTGTAGGTTTGGCACCGTAACCGGCCAGTATTCCGTAAATTACCAAAGGCCTCTGAACAGATTAACAAATAATAAGGGGCTGCGAAAGCAAATATACAAAATAAACAAGGTCCAATGAGCTGTGATAACGTATATGAACAGAACTTCTTAAAACTTATTTATATACATAAACATGCTAGTCAGATACATCAATATTTACAGAGAATAGTTCCCAAGACTTGACTTTACATAACACACATACAGACTAGCATGATCACAAAAATAACCATGTCAATAGGTTTCAAGCGGAACCTCCTCAGGAGGCGCAACATTTGGCTGACAAAACAGAACAGAAGGCCGTCAACTCTGGCCTGGGTCATGTGCCGCCTCACCTACATATATATAGTAAACTGTGAGCGAAAACCCAGTGAATAATAAACAGAGTAAAGGGGTTTCAATGAATGAGTTCGTACAGATTTCAAAAATCAATTCATATTGTATCAAAATCATACTTGTTCAGATCATATACAGACAGAAATCTTAAGTCGTGATTAAGTTTACGTGATACATCCGTTAGCATAACAGAACAGAACGCATAAGCGTAACAGAACATAACGCATAAGCGTAAGGTTATGAATAACCTAGTTCCAAGAAAGAACCTTCAGATCTGGGACAGAATAGAACAGCTAAGCCCCCATGGCGGGCCTCCAGTACGGGTAACAGAGTACAGACAGATATAAGTTCCATAAAGGAACCTCCGATACCGGGTAACAGCCGTAGATATCACATGATACTAAGGATGTCACGAATACATGTCAGAAATTGAACAATCATTCATTGTACAGAACATATCATTACCGAAAACAGATCTCATTTGTCACACAGAAAATAAGCACAGTTGAACATATCTTTACTATGTTATTACTCACAGTGGGCGTTGAAACGGACAGACGGAGCCCAAAGGTCAAACAGAATGCCGCACGTGACCTACATAACACATAACAGATACATACTTGAAACACATGTTCCATTTATACAAAACTTACGTCATTGGTTCTTAGTGTGTTTTTATCCTTGAATTCCCCTTATAGAGTCTTAAACATGGCCTAGGAATGCCTTGGATGGAATGAGGATGCAAATATGCCTTAGAAAATATTTTGCAAAACTTGCTGAAAACAGGGGTCTCGCTTGAGCGAGACTTCCTTTGCTTGAGCGAGCTTGCCAAAACAAAGGGTTCGCTCGAGCGAGGACTCCTTCGCTCGAGCGGTCTGTAAAAATGCAAAAGTACTGGTTGCTGATTTTTTACGCTCGATGCTCGCTCGAGTGTGAGACACAGCTCCTCGCTCGAGCGTAGATCTTTTCGCTCGAGCGTGCGTCTGTGTGCACCAAAAACCTGAGAGCTTGAAATTTACGCTCGAGCCACCATTTATTCCCTCGAGTAGAGCTCTGAATAAACGATGGTCGCTCGAGCGTGGAATCCTTCGCTCAAGCGAGGAAGCCAAATTCTGGAATTTCTAGATTTGCTTTCCAAGTTCGAACCAAGCATTCAACACCCCAAAACTCAACCTCTTGAGCTCAACTTCTGGGAAAACACTTAAAACTCATAGTATATCATGTTTCAAAAGTCAATTTGTAAAATTAAAGCTCAATGATGAGTCAATTGAACACAATTTCAACAAATCTTCAAGAACAAAGCTTAAACAAAAATGCATGAGTACAACTTGAATTCCAAAGCTCCAAAACACAGTCAAATATAAGATTAAACTCAGAATTTTGATGAATTTATGGACTTTAGCAAAAATATGAGCATGCATGTTAAGATTTGATACAAAACAACTTCAAATTCCAAGAACATGTACATGCATGCATGAATCTCTACCCAAACCAACATTATAAACCAATTTCTAGCTCTAGTCACCAATTTATCATGAACCAAGTAAGAACAACTCAAAATCATAACTAAAAGGGTGTATTTTCTACCTTTAGGTCTTCAATTCAAGCTTAGTAGCCTAAACCTCCAAGTTGTCTTCAATTCCTCTAAGTTCAAGCTAAAATTCAAGATGAAATCACACTTGTTCTCCTTCTCTCTTTCTCTTACGTTTTTGGTCTCTCAAAGATGATGAAATAGTGTAATGAAGTCTTAAACAAGATGACACAACATAGCCCACTCACAATGGCAAAAGGGTAAATACCTAGGTTCTTTTAGTTTAACATTATTTAATCTGATTTAAACATTCCAAATCAAATTTTAATTGAACCTACCATAATTTCACATAAAATCTAACGAGCCCAAAACACTGATTAATTTCAACATCGGGTGCCGATAAGGCTTCCAATTCGCAGATTAAAGTTTAAAACATGAACAGATATTTCGACACTAAACAGGTAGAAACACATAAATCATGCAACACATGTAAATTAATTCCGGATTTCTTCTAAATTACTATTAGGCATAATTAATCACAGATTAACGTTAATCAGAGGTCGGGGTTATTACAGTCTTTCCCCCTTAAAAGAGTTTGGTCCCCAAACTCAAATTACCTTCATTCGGAATTAACACGGGGTTCAACGGAAACAAATCAGGATATCTCTTCTTCATGTCTTTCTCGGTTTCCCAAGTTGCATAGGTTCCCCCGTGGTTTTGGCAATCAACTTTTACCAAGGGTATTGCTTTGTTTCTCAACCTTTTGATCCGGCGATTCACAATCTGGATAGGCCTTTCTTCATAGGTGTAGTTATCTTTCAAAAGCACATGTGTCAGTTCAATGACATGAAGTGGATCTCTCAAATACTCCTGAAGCATCGATACATGAAAGACACTGTGCATATGTTCCATGACAGGAGGTAAGGCTATCCGATACGACACCGGATTGATCTTTTCGAGAACTTCATAAGGTCCCACATACCTTGGCGCCAATTTTCCCTTAACACCAAACCGAGTTTGACCCTTCATCGGGGTCACTTTGATGAACACATGGTCCCCCATTTCGTATTCCCTTTCTCTTCTTCGAACATCGGCATAGCTTTTCTACCTACTTTGTGTAGTTTTCAGACGTTGCTGTATCAGTTTTACTTTCTCGGTTGTTTCTTGCACCAGTTCTAGTCCCAACAAAGGTCTATCACCTACTTCAGCCCAACATATCGGAGAACGACACTTTCTTCCATACAAAGCTTCGTAAGGAGCCATTCCAATGCTTGAATGGTAACTGTTGTTATACACAAATTCAGCTAATGGCAAGTAGATCTCCCGATTCCCCTGGAAGTCTAACACACACATTCTGAGCATATCCTCCAGAGTTTGGTTTGTTCATTCTGTTTGGCCATCGGTCTGGGGGTGATAGGCACTGCTCAGTCTCAATTCTGTCCCCAAAGCCTGTTGCAAACTCTGCCAAAATCTTGATACAAACTTCGAGTCCCTGTCAGACACAATAGACACTGGCACTCTATGCAATCTCACAATTTCAGTCATGTAGATGTTGGCCAATTTATCAGCGTTATAGATAGTTTTAACAGGCAGAAAATGTGCAGACTTAGTTAAACGGTCAACTATAACCCAAATAGAGTCCATACCTCGAGAAGAACGAGGCAATCCCACAATGAAATCCATGGTGATGTGCTCCCATTTCCATTCTGGTATTGGGAGTGGTTGTAGCAAACCGGCAGGTCGTTGATGTTCAGCTTTTACCTGTTGACATTGTAGACATCTAGCTACAAAGTCTGCAATACTCTTTTTCATCCCAGGCTACCAAACATTATGTTTCAAATTATGATACATCTTCGTATTTCCTGGATGCATAGCAAATTTACTGTTGTGAGCTTCGGTCATAACACGTTTCCTCAAATCATAACAATTGGGCACACAAAAACGGTTCTGAAATTTCAGCACATCATTTTCAAACACAAATCCTGGCCTCGGTTTCGAATTAAACTCCTCTATAATCTTTTTCAAATATTCATCTTCACATTGTTTTTGTTAGATCTCATCAAGAATAGCAGGTTGAGCAGAAATAGCAGAATACAGTCCATTTTGTTCTAGGTCAATCAACAATTCTTTTTGGCTAGATAACAAACACGACACAGTTGCACTAGATTTTCAACTCAAGGCATCTGCCACAGTATTAGCCTTTCCTGGATGATACAAGATTTGCAAGTCATAATCTTTGATTAGTTCCAACCAACGTCTCTATCTCATATTCAACTCCTTTTGGGTGAAGAAATATTTCAAACTTTTATGGTCTGTATAAATCTCACAAGTTACCCCATACAAATAGTGACGCCATATCTTCAAAGCAAACACCACGGCTGCCAATTCAAGACCATGTGTTGGGTAATTCTTTTCATGAGGTCGGAGTTGTCTAGAAGCATAGGCAATCACCTTTCCATTTTGCATTAGGATACACCCCAAGCCTTTGTAAGAAGCATCACTGTACACTTGAAACCCATCAGTACCATTTGGCAAAGTTAAGATTGGTGCAGTCACTAACCTGGTTTTCAACTCTTGGAAAGCTGCGGAAAGCTGCCTCTCTTTGGTCATTCCAGTCAAATGGCATGTTTTTCTGAGTTAATTGAGTCAATGGTAAGGCAAGCTTGGAAAAGTCTTTCACAAATCTCCGGCAGTAACCTGCAAGTCCCAGAAAACTTCGAACTTCTGTCACATTCGTAGGTCTAGGCCAATCCACAACAGCTTCAATCTTCTGAGGGTCCACAAAAACACCATCCTTGTTGATAACATGACCCAAAAATGCCATACTGTCAAGCCAGAATTCACACTTGGACAATTTAGCATACAATTTCTTTTCTCTCAAAATCTGCAAGGCGGTTCTCAGATGATTCTCATGTTCCTTCCTGTCTTTAGAATATATCATAATATCATCAATAAATACAACAATAAAGTCATCCAGATATGATTTAAACACCCTATTCATAATATCCATGAAAACAGCAAGTGCATTGGTCATCCCAAACGGCATTACTAAGAATTCATAATGTCCATATCTAGTTCGGAATGCAGTTTTCTCTATGTCCTCGACTCTAACTTTTAATTGATGATACCCAGACCTGAGATCAATTTTAGAAAACACTTGGGCACCCTGAAGTTGATCAAACAAGTCATCTATTCGGGGCAGAGCGTATTTGTTCCTGATAGTCACTTTATTCAGTTCCCGATAATCTATACACAATCTCAAAGATCCATCATTCTTTTTGACAAACAAGACTGGAGCACCCCAAGGTGACGTGCTCAGACGGATAAAATTCTTGTCTAACAGTTCCTGAAGTTGGGTTTTCAGTTCTTTCAATTCGGAGATAGACATTCTATAGGGAGTCTTAAAAATAGGTTGTATCCCCGGAAACACCTCAACAGTAAATTCAATTTCTCTATCAACTAATTCCCCCGGTAAATCAGTCGGAAACACATCAGGAAAGTCACAAACAATAGGGGTCGTTTCTACAGTAGTACTGGCAGATGATTTGGTCAATATGCAAACACAGATAACCCCTACATCCCTTCCTAAGCAGTTTTACAGCTGTCATAGCCGAGATTAAGTATGGGGGAGGAACTACCCCATTCCCACTAAAAGTAAATTCAGGCATACCCGGCGGTCTAAACACAACAGTTTTGTTTGCACAGTCAATGGTAGCACAGTATTTAGTCAACCAATCCATCCCCAAAATACAATCAAAATGATGAATGTCCAAAGGTAATAAGTCCACATACAACATCATATCACCAACCCTAACATCACATGCTGGATATACATGAGCACACATCATAGAATCCCCAGATGGCGTAGACACAGATAACACATGTCATAAGTTCTAATGGCCTAGTCAATTTTCGAGAAAAAGCATGCGACACAAAAGAATGTGTAGAAGCAGAATCTATCAATACACATGCATTTTGAGAACATACAAAAAGTGTACCTAACACCACAATATAGGTGTTCGGTACGTCACCGGGCACTAAGGCAAACACGCGGCCTTGTCTCAAAGGTTCCTTCCCTGTATTGGCGTTGACATTGGTTTTGGCCACAGAAGCGGATCCCGCTGAACTTACTGCAGGATGGCTAGTAGTCTCAGATCTAAGCGGACAATCTCTTATTACATGACCCGGCTGGCCACATCAGAAACAAGCACCGGACGCTCGGTAGCACATATCCCTGTGCCTTTTACCACAATCAGGACAGACTGGAAGAGACCCACTACTTTGACTCGAGTTGTTCCAAGTCCCTGTGTTTTGCTTCTTATTACTAAAGGACCGGCCTTTCTTAAAACCAAACCTAGATCTTTTTCCTCTCCACTCATTTGCTGTAGGTGATGGGGCTTTGCTTTGTCTCATGACAGCTAGGGTAGCCTCTGCCATTAAGGCTGTGTCTAGGACTTCTACATAAGTAGGCAATTTCAGGACGCCTACTTGATCAAACACGTTGAGATCCAATCCTCCTTCAAACTTTCAGGCTTTCTTGTAATCTGTGTCCACCATATGTGGAGCAAATCGTGCTAACTCGGTGAACTTAGCTTCATATTCTGCCACTGACATTCTTCACTGTTTAAGTTCCTAGAATTCGGACACCTTTCGATCCCTGAAACATTGGGGAAAATATTTGTCGTAGAAGATAGCATTAAACTGTGCCCATGTCATATTTCCATTGCCACTTCGGATTAGCAACCACCACCTGCGAGCTTCGTCTTTCAAAGTGTAGGTGGCTAACAGGACTTTCTGAGTTTCAGAACATGGAAATACTTCATACAACTTTTCCATCTCAAGCAACCACGTCTCAGCTTTCAAAGGTTCAATTCCACCATAGAACATTGGTGGTTTCATTTTCAAGAATTTCTGTGTCAGATTAATGATGTCATTGTTATCTGCCTCGGCTTGTGCCGGTGGAGGTGGAGGGGGTACAGGTTGTTGTCTCTGTTGTGTCAATGTCTCAGTCAATGCTGCCAACATCTGTTCCATTCGGCTCATGCGAGCCTCTGAAGATTCACTTTCACCACTTCCTCTTGCATTCTCCATCTTACAATACAGATATCAAATAATATTAAACATAGGCATAATCTTATTCGTTTCCTTTAATTCATTTATTCAAATGTACATTTAGTCTTAATATCCAGTTGTATTACCACACACTCACACATGCAGATGGAATGCCCATAATTCTTACTAGGACATCCTAAGCTCATACGGACCTGTGTGTGCGGTATAACTCGTGCTCTGATACCACTCTGTCACAACCCAAACCCGCCCATGTAGGTTTGGCACCGTAACCGGCCAGTAATCCGTGGATTACCAAAGGCCTCTGAACAGATTAACAAATAATAAGGGACTGCGGAAGCAAATATACAAAATAAACAAGGTCTAATAAGCTGCGATAACGTATATGAACAGAACTTCTCAAAACTTATTTATATACATAAACATGCTAGTCAAATACATCAATATTTACAGAGAATAGTTCCCAAGACCTTACTTTACATAACACACATACAGACTAGCATGATCACAAAAACAGCCATGTCAATAGGCTTCAAGCGGAACCTCCTCAGGAGGCGCAACATTTGGCTGACAAAACAGAACAGAAGGCCGTCAACTCTGGCCTGGGTCATGTGCTGCCTCACCTACATATATATAGTAAACTGTGAGCGAAAACCCAATGAATAATAAACAGAGTAAAGGGGTTTCAATGAATGAGTTCGTACAGATTTCAGAAATCAATTTATATTGTATCAAAATCATACTTGTTCGGATCATATACAGACATAAATCTTAAGTCGTGATTGAGTTTACGTGATACATCCGTTAGCATAACAGAACAGAACGCATAAGCGTAACAGAACAGAACGCATAAGCGTAAGGTTATGAATAACCTAGTTCCAAGAAGGAACCTTCGGATCTGGGACAGAACAAAATAGCTAAGCCCCCATGGCGGGCCTCCGGTACGGGTAACAGAGTGCAGACAGATATAAGTTCCATAAAGGAACCTCCGATACCGGGTAACAGCCGTAGATATCATATGATACTAAGGATGTCACGAATACATGTCAAAAATTGAACAATCATTCATTGTACAGAACATATCATTACCGAAAACAGATCTCATTTGTCACACAAAAAATAAGTACAATTGAACATATCTTTACTATGTTATTACTCACAGTGGGCGTTGAAACGGACAGACGGAGCCCAAAGGTCAAACAGAATACGGCACGTGACCTACATAACACATAACAGACACATACTTGAAACACACGTTCCATTTATACAAAACTTACGTCATTGGTTCTTAGTGTGTTTCTATCCTTGAATTCCCCTTATAGAGTCTTAAACATGGCCTAGGAATGCCTTAGATGGAATGAGGATGCAAATATGCCTTAGAAAATATTTTGCAAAACTTGCTAAAAATAGGGGTCTCGCTCAAGCGAGACTTCCTTCGCTCGAGCGTGTTTGCCAAAACAATGGGTTCACTCGAGCGAGGACTCTTTCGCTCGAGCAATCTGTAAAAATACAAAAGTACTGGTTGCTGATTTTTTATGCTCGATGCTCGCTCGAGCGTGAGACACAACTCCTCGCTCGAGCGTAGGTCTCTTCACTCGAGCGTGCGTTTGCGTGCACCAAAAACCTGAGAGCTTGAAATTTACGCTCGAGCCACCGTTTATTCGCTCGAGCGGAGCTTGAACAAACGATGGTCGCTCGAGCGAGGAATCCTTCACTCGAGCGAGGAAGCCAAATTCTGGAATTTCCAAATTTGCCTTCCAAGTTCGAACCAAGCATCCAACACCCCAAAACTCAACCTCTTGAGCCCAATTTCTGGAAAAACACTTAAAACTCATAATATATCATGTTTCAAAAGTCAATTTGTAAAATTAAAACTCAATGATGAGTCAATTGAACACAATTTCAACAAATCTTCAAGAACAAAGCTTAAACAAAAATACATGAGTACAACTTGAATTCCAAAGCTCCAAAACACGGTCAAATATAAGATTAAACTCAGAATTTTGATGAATTCAAGGACTTTAGCAAAAATATGAGCATGCATGTTAAGATTTGATACAAAACAACTTCAAATTCCAAGAACATGTACATGCATGCATGAATCTCTACCCAAACCAACATTATAAACCAATTTCTAGCTCTAGTCACCAATTTATCATGAACCAAGTAAGAACAACTCAAAATCATAACTAAAAGGGTGTATTTTCTACCTTTAGGTCTTCAATTCAAGCTTAGTAGCCTAAACCTCCAAGTTGTCTTCAATTCCTCTAAATTCAAGCTAAAATTCAAGATGAAATCACACTTGTTCTCCTTCTCTCTTTCTCTTACGTTTTTGGTCTCTCAAAGATGATGAAATAGTGTAATGAAGTCTCAAACAAAATGACACAACATAACCCACTCACAATGGCAAAAAGGTAAATACCTAGGTTCTTTTAGTTTAACATTATTTAATCTAATTTAAACATTCCAAATCAAATTTTAATTGAACCTACCATAATTTCACATAAAATCTAACGAGCCCAAAACACTAATTAATTTCAACATCGGGCGCTAAGGCTTCCAATTCGCAGATTAAAGTTTAAATCATGAACAGATATTTCAACACTGAACAGGTAGAAACACATAAATCATGCAACACATGTGCAAATTAATTCCAGATTTCTTCTAAATTAGTATTAGGCATAATTAATCACAGATTAATGTTAATCGGAGGTCGGGGTTATTACATACATTATGCTCTCTACACACACATCCACGCCTTCAGTTAGGCGGAATCACCATATCATTTCTTGCACAAAAATCCCATAGGGTGAGCACAAAGTCCAGTAGGAATGTGACACCCCGAATCTACACTATTGGTTGCAGTTAAGGCAGAGTCACTAATGAGTTCTATGGTCAATAACCAAGTAAGATCCCAGATCGCCGAAGGAGTCAAATTAGCCTCCCTTCTAAGTCCGACTTTCTTAGACAGCGCACTACCCTTTTGACAGATCTTAAAAGGTATTGACACAAGGTCTCATAAGCAACAATAAGGTTCATACATATAAATATATAGAACATAAGTACATAACAACCTCAAATATCATTAATTTCAAAAGCTTGATCCATTACATTACATCCCAAGAGAAAACTTAAATCTTCATTTGAGTCTTACAAAATATCAAAAGGGATTTCTAACTTTCCTAAGATAGCCAAAAGTCTTCGAAGGTTTCAGGTTTGTCGTCTCCAGCTATAAGCTCCTCTTCGGCACCTGGCATGACACGCCGTGAGCTTTGAATGCCCAGTAAACACATACACACCCTGTCCATTTTTCCCAATCCAATACACCATCACATTTATGGCAAACAAGTAGTGGAGCATGATATCCAAGCCAAGAATAGTAAATAGAAGAGAAATGGAGCATGTCATTCAAATAGATAACAAGGTTATAATGTTAGTGGTTAGTATTCTAGAAATCCCCCAAAGAGATTTCATCCTCCCAACCGCAAGAATTGGACACCGGACTATTTGGAACTCCCCCTTTTGCTGCTTTGTTGCAGAACTAACCTCGGATGCCTACCAACGGTTATATACCGCGTAGTGCCAACCGCAGGGCCTGAAAAGGGACAGCGAAAAGAAAAAAAGTTTTATCTCCTGAATCCAATCTCATCCTTCCAGAAAAAGTTTTATCATCCTGAATGTCCCATCCGGACCCAACCTTATCTCACCAATCAATCCCTCGCAAAGAGTCCGAATACGTCCGTTCCATTCCAGGGTTTACGCGACAACTGCTTGCGCAAGACTTTAACTTTTAAATAGGGAACGCATCCCAAAAATCCATATATCACATATTCTCATATTTTCATTACTCAAGTGCTTGAAAACCCAATACCCTCCCAATTAGGTTTCCCGTTGAGTTTAATGTTTGAAGACAAGGTTAGTCCAACTTACAAGATAATAATATCCACATAAGCATGCATCAATAAGGTGAAGAAGATGAAGAACATAACATAACACATACAATATCATGCCAAGATATGATCATAAGCTAGTAAACATTTTCATGAATACAAGGGCATAAAACATTCATGCATAACAAAATTTCCAGATTTAATATCACATAAAGATTAAAATGAAAGGCCTATTTTAGATCTTCCACCAGACTTGGCCTTCCTATGGTTTGTAGGGAATTTGATCTAGTTTCTAGAACATTTTTCGGAAATGGGATTGCTTTTCCAGATTTTAAGTTATTTAGAAAACATTCCAGCACTGTCCAGACTCTGTCCAGATCTGTCAACCGTTACGAAAATTTGATTTTCTTGCAAACCGCTTAATGTTTTTCGATGAAACCAATTTTAGTTGAAAGATAACTCATTAAGGAAGGTTTTGACATAAAATAGAGGTTCAGAATATTTTTGTACATTTTTCTGAAATTTTTGAAAGTGGGCTACAAAAACAGATTTTAAGGTAGAATGGCCAAAACAGGAAAATTTATAAAAAGGGGGCTCCACCATGGGAAAGTTTCATTTATTTTGTGAAGAAAATATACTAAGTATCACATGTTTAACTCAGAAAATTTGTTTGAAAGAGTGCTCTTGAAAAGTTGAGAGATTGGTAGAAAAGAAGATGGTTTTGTGCCAAATGGGAAAAATACAAGAGAGATGGAATCAATGCTCAACTTTTAGCATTTTTAACACAAGTAACTTTTCAATAAAATATTTGAAAACATTATTTAGAACCCTTAGAAACATGTATTTGAAAAAGGAAAATGAAAGAGAAGGTTGTGTTGTGGCTTACCTACTAAGCTTTACACAAGGAAGCTCTCTTCTTTCTTCCTCCTCTTCTCCTAGACTTCTCTTCCTTGCTCTCCTCCCTCTTTCTAACCAAAATGTGTGTATGAGTGAGTGTGTTGTGTGTGTTTGCAAGCTAGGGGGGGTGTGGTATATATAGGCAAGTTTTGATGCAAAAAGTCCTAAAAGCCCCTTAGTTGGAAATGGATGGAAATGTTAGGATTTGTTTGGATTCTAAGGAAATGGAGGAGATTTCGGAGGCTTGTTCCATTGGTTTAGGCAACACCTAGTTCTAATGAAACTAGTTCTTGGATTTTGCATCCTAGGTAGGTTACTAGGTTGTGTTTTTCTAGAATTTCATAATCATGATTCTTGAAAATTGGTTCCTCTCTCTTCCCTAGGAGTGTGATGGGTTATTATTTTATTTGTTTTGGTCCTAGGGTACACTCTTCAAGGTGTATATATATATCTTACAAGATTGATGGTACTAATAACATTAGGGTACATGTACTATTTTTGGGATAATGCTTAATAAAAGAAATGAGGGCTTGGAATTAAACTCATGTATTGGAATCTTATTTATGTATTTACTTATGATCTAGTTAGGTTTAGGGCTAATTTAAATACTCATAGCAAATCTTTATTGGTACTAAAGTCATTATTGCTCCAAGATTCAAGGGATTTGTTTGTACTATAGTATAATGATGATGCCTAGTCATGTCCTCAAAATTTGGGAAGATTTTCTTATTTATTTTGTGTACAAATCTTGGAAATTGTAAAACATAATGTTAAAAAAGATTTTAGGGTACAAGTGTATACATAATATATAATGGTACTTGTTTGAGATCAAATTGTGATTTAATAAAAATGTGAGGGCTTGGGCTCAATTAAAATATCTATTTCAAATGAAGAGTTAATAAATTAGTGTTTAGGAAAATAATTCGGTTTGTATTATCTTGTTTTGAATTTAAAGGTAAATAACTGAATGAAGACTGTAAAAACCGGAAGTTAGGGTTTAGAGCAATTAATCTAAAATTTGAGAGTTAAATAATTAATATTAGAGTGTTATGATTCTAAGCTTCCAGGGTCGATTTGGGTTTGTATGGGTTCGTCCGTGATACGTTTTCGGCTCTAGGGTTTAATTTGCGAGCAATCAACGAATTAAGGGCTTTGTTATAGTAACTCAAAATTTTGAGACCTAATAAGGTTTACAAAAGTTAGGGGTCTCACAAGGAAAATCCTTCACAAAGTATATACATTTTATACAAATCTCAAGAGATGGAATGCTTATGCCATGCCATGCCTTTTTGAAAGTAAAACACACATTCACCTTTTGAAAACCAACATGCTCAATAATGCCATGCCATTTCAATTGCTCAACATTTATCAAATTTTATTCGAGGGGCGGTAAATACAACTCTGGTAATCCCTAGGTCAGTGTCTGCAAGTAGACTATACAAGTACTACCAATTTGTCATTTTTACCAGTATCAACTGGAGGGCTCGACACCCATAATCTGTCATTTTTACCAATCACAGCTGGAAGGCTCGACACTTATTCTTTGTCATTTTTACCAGTATCAGCTGGAGGGCTCGACACCTATCATCTACACTACCTGTCAAGACTTACCACCGTATTTACCCCAAAACAGTTTCATGACAACTCATTTCTCAACATTCGTTCTCAATGCAAGTTTTTAAATCAACTTTCAAAATTCAATGCAATTTCACAAGATGAATAAATATTCTTATTTCAATTCATCCAAGGGATAACATAATTCCCACTTTTCAAACATTTCCAATAACGTAGTCATCTCAAGACCATATTAACACTTTTAAGCAACAATTTCCAAAACCTCATCAATTAACATATTCCATGGAAAATCATCATTTACATGTAATAAATAAACAATTTTCAAACATCATTTATTTTGGCACACAGAATAAATATAACAACATATTCTAAAGATTTTCAACACCTTCCTTAAAAATCCCCAATTTCTAAGTTTTCTCACCAAAACCATTCATCTTCAAATATTTAAGAAGATCTCACCAAAACTTCTTTCTTTCATCAACATAGTTCAAAAATCCCCAATTTCTATCTCAAAGGATCAAATAGTAAGCCCATTTCCAAAATCACCATTTTTCTCGAATCAACAATAAATTTTCAAAACTAAACAAAGGATAATTTCGAAAATCATCTTGATCTTGCAAAAACATATATATAACTCAAAGAAAATCCATACCTCAAGTTTGAAGGAGAAAAGAGTTGAAACTCCCAAAATCAAAGACAGTGAAACTCGATCTCCACCGCAAACAACGAAGCCCTCAAGAAGTTACACAACTTTGACGAATGAACTATGGCCAAAATCTCAATGGATTTGGAGAAATCAAAGAAAGAAGATGGTTTTCTAGAGAAAGAGGTTCTAGATCTGTAGATTTGAGGCTTTTAGAGAGAAAGAGAGAGAGAGAGGCTTGCAAAAAGTGATTTGAAAAGCTACATTCGCAACCTGATAATGCACGGTCCGCTCGAGTGTGGAAACCCCCGCTCGAGCGTCAGACACAGACTCCCGCTCGAGTGTGGAACCCTACGCTCGAGCTTGAAATACGTTCTTCCAGTATTTTTGCAGATACAGTCCCTCTGCTCGAGCGCCCGAATGCCTGCTCGAGCGTGGAGCAAAATTTGTGAAGCCCACTCGAGCGAAATAGCCAAATTCTGGGCAACAAAGGCTTGGAAAAACAAGCAACTAACTTACTCCAAACACACAACCACAACCCAATAACCAACATTAAGGGGAAGACAAGGGAATCAAGACATAAACCACCCTCAAAACCATACAAACCCGAGTCCGAAACACTATAAAAGGTGAGTCAAAATCAGGGTCGCTATAGTTTCATAGATGGCTCGTGATATACTAATCATTCATATTTCTACAGTTACTTCGGAAACAACTTTTAATGTAGGTAGACGGGTATTGAGCGATTACCGCAGCAGGCTTTCATCCCAAATGGTTGAGGTACTGATGATATCCAGAGATCATATGAATGCGCTTATGAGAAAATAAAATTATAGTGAAAATGAGAGAATTCAAAATGATTTGGATGACATATCATTGGACAACGTGACTGAAATGTATGTTTCCTCCTATGATTAATCAACAATTTTTCTTTACTATTCCATGTCGTAATTTTTATATATTAGATTATTAAGGTGGGGTATAATGCAAATGATTGGTAGGCTAGTAGGTGCCAACCTAGTTGGGATGTATTAGTGATGCAATTTCTCTACCATCATCAATAATCTATACCTATTTTATTTAATGATATAATTTTTGTAATATTTTATTTCATTTTAAAATAAAAATTATTCATTCAGTAAATATTATATAATTAATTTACTATTATAATATTGAAAGTTTCATTTTCATATATATAAAATTGTTCATTTCAAAAGAAAAAAATTACATAATTGTATATTTTTTTTAGATATAAGTTCATAATTAAAAAAAACATAAGTCATACATAACTAAATTTAAATACTGCCATGAAACATAACCAAACAAAACATCTCATTAATCTTAACTAAAATACTCTAGTATAATTTTTCTTTTATTTTTTATCTCTAATAAATAATTTACAAACATAATGTATTTATCGTTAATTTTTTTTTTTTAAAAAAAGCTTGCTTAAGCTCGGCCCGTGATCCAAGCTTAGATCCTATTCTAAGTAGGCCTGGGCTTGGACCTGTACCTCACTTTTCAATCCATAAATCAGCCCAAATCGACCCGCTAAAAATAAGAATCTGCAAAGCCCACTTAAGTCGGGCCGAGTCTAGGCCTGATAAACCGAGTTGGATCATTATTACGTCCCTATCCCTAGCCAGGCAGTACAAATCGTTAAGTAAACTATTTATTCCATCCTGGAGTACGAAGGAAGTTTGCTAAGAGCATCTCCAGCAGGATAGCTATTCTTTGTTTTTAGCCATAGAAGCAAGCTTGGAAGGGTAAAAGATTGCTCCAGCAAACTCGCTTATGCATCGTTAGAATGGTGGCGAGCTACAATACCTCGCCAGGACAAGCGAGGTACTGTTCATGGGCCTTTCAATTTTTTATTTGTTTTTGCCTCATGAATTCTGTTTTTGGCGGTAAAATTTTTCCCTCATTTTGGTGCTAAAAGTTCTGTCAGTACCTCTTCAAACAAATCTATAGAGAAGGCATTCCAAAACTCACAAACTCTCTCATCCTCTCTATCTTTTTCTCAACCTTTCTGCTCAAGGGAGGTAAAGTTTTGTCATTTATGTTTGTTTATGCCATGAATAGTGGATAAGAAATTGGAGAATATGAAAGCAAAAGTTCAAATTATTGCTTTCTTATGTCATTATTTGTTGATTTTGGCAAAAATATTACACATTGCTTTATCATTTGTTCAAATTATGTAAATGTATATTTTCTCCTTCACTTTGTGGCTTCCATGGTTTTTAATCTCATCTCACAAATTGTTGTCGCAAGTTATGGCTCCATGTTCTTAATTGTAATAACCCTCACCACTGATCACTGATAACGTTACTGATTACTGCTAAACTGAGACTGAATATGATTAGTAATCGAATTGATTGAAATACTGAACTGACTGATTGAATGTGCTAGTTTAAACGCATATCTATCTGTTGACTGTTAAACTTATCTGTCCATGTTTTATGTTTTAAACTACAAATTGAAGGCCTTATCGGCTGCCGAATCCGAAATCGATGAGTGTTTTATGATCATTAGAATTTATGGGAATTTATGGTGTATTTATCTGAAATGTGATTTGGTATGATTTAATTAGATTAAAATAAGTTAAATTATACAAGTTACCTTATTTACCGTAATGCCATTGTGAGTGTGCCATTTCATAGAACCAACTTGAGACTTAGATTCAACATTCCTCAGCCATTTTCTTGAGTTCTCAACGAAATAGAGAGAGGGAGAGAATTAAGAGAGATTTTGGCTTCATTTTGTGAATTGTTTGGGGACTTGAAGAAATTGAAGAAGAGATTGCAAACTTGAGCTTGTATTCTTATAATTGAAGACTTAAGGTAGAACATCCACCTTCTTGAACTTGTTTTTGAATTGATTCATGCATGGTTCTTGTGTCCTTAGTGATCTAAGCCTAGATTGAGCCTTATAATGTTGAATTGAAGCCTAATCTTTGCATGCACGGTATACTCTTGCATTTTGAGGTTGTTCTTCATAAATTTGCCTCATACATGTTCATATCTTGAGTATAGACTATGAATTTATCATGTCTTTGGAAGATTTGGCTCATTAGAGCATGTATTGAAGCTTTGAATTGGTTTAAAGTCTTGCATGTTCAATTTAAGTCATGTTCATGAAAATTGGTTTGAATTTGGATTTAATTGAACTACCTTTGGGCCTTGATTTTACAAATTGAGCTTTAAATCATGTCATACTATGTATTTACAAGTGTTTTCCAGGAAATGGGCCCAAAGGAATTGAATTGGGTACATTTGAAGTTGAATTTGAGCTTGAGGTTCAAATCTGAGAATTCCAGATTTTGAACTAACGCTCGAGCGTGAAATTCATGCTCCCAGTACTTTGCACTGTTTTGAAGTCCGCTCGAGCGGAATAATTGACGCTCGAGCGGGACCTTGTGTCTTATGCTCAAGCGGGTGTCGAGCGCCCAATTGAGCGTGATTTTCACACATCCAGCACTTTTGACTGGTTTGCAGTATGTTCGAGTAGGTAAGTCTACGCTCGAGCAGAAACCTTTGTCTGCATGTTCGCTCAAGCGGAGTAACCTACGCTCGAGCGGGATCCCTGTTTTTTTGAAAATTCTGAAAATGCTTTTAAAGTGCATCTTTGCATCCTCATTTCATCCTAGGCATTCTTAGGCCTAGTTTAAGACATCTTAATGAGGATATAGATGTAGAACCACATCGAGGCAAATTAGGGATTAAGTTATTATTTTCCTAACTATGTAGCTTAGTGTGTGTTCAATCTGTAACTGTGTAGGGTTGGCATCTGGGGACGTGCTCTAGCTTAATTGTAGCCCAAAACTCTGTGAGTAACAACTGTGTAAAGATATGTTCAAATATGAATATCTTCTTAATGGAACTGTACTGTTTCTGAATTGATACTGTTAACTGAATGAATGTATGTCCTCTATTCTGAACTATATTGTGGCATCCATAACAACTACTGTTACTGTTACTGCTACTGTTACAGAGATCTTTGTCAGTTCCTATCTTAGAACTTCTGTTTACTGTTATGATGGTCATCATTGACTATTCGATCTTTTAAGACCTACTGTTTACTGTACTGCTATGCTAATGGATGTACCACATATGACTGTTATGACTGAATGACTGATATACTGAATCAATTGACTGTTTTCAATACTGAAAGGACATTCATTCTTAACCTCTTTATGCATTATGTTATTCACTGGGCTTTAGCTTACTACTCATATATATATGTAGGTGTACAGGCACCAGAGCGGAGCTAGGAGCGTGGGTTAGACTCCTTTTTGTCAAAGCCAACTACTATGCCTCACTGCGAGGTTCCGAGCCCGTTCAAGCTACGGCTTTGGGGTGTTTTAGTTTCCCCCCTTCTGTTCTATTTTGTATAGACTGTTACTGTACTGTTTTAACAAGGATTAAGTCCCTGTCCTGAATGATTGTAAATGTTGTACATATTGTTTTGCACTGATTGTATATATGTATAAAAAGTCTTTTTGCATACAGACTGTCACAGCTCATTGGACATTGTTTATTTACTAATTTGGCTTCCGCCATGCCCTCAGTATCAGACATCGTTTTTAGCGGACCTTGGTAATCTCGGATTCTTGGCGATTCTGATGCTAAACCCATAGGGGCGGGTTTGGGTTGTGACATTAATCAATAGGTCATGATTTTATTACCTATAAAAGAGAAACTACTATGTATTTATATTGCACACCATATGTTTGTTGTAATTTCTGTTAGAATAAAGATTGTGAATTGTACCCAATTATTTCTTGTATTAGTTCTTCTATCATATTTGACAAGAATATTCATTAATATCCAATTTTGATTGATTGTTTTATGAAAACAGGGCTTAGGATATTTCAATATAACAACACTCAGGGGTGGTTTGGGATATTCTAAATAAGTGCACTTTTTGACTTTTTATGAAATATGGGTTGGGTTTGAAGTGATGTGGTAGAGAGGTGATGTGACTTAAATAAGATGATGTGATTTAAATAGGATAGTGACTTTTTGACTTTTTTAATACATGACAAACAAGGCCTTAATACCAATAATGTGCCATATGAAAATTTCAATCTAATTGGTACCATTTCAATTAGAGTTTGGCAGATTGAATAAGATTTTTAAGTAAAGTAATAAACAACTAATAAGGGGATTGAAAGTAAGTTAAATATGTATCAGGGCAAGTCAATGGGCATTTGAATTGGCTTTTATCTTTATCTTTGCTCCAGGACAAACCTCAGATGTTTGAATTAGCTACATAAAGAAAAATAACCTTAGAAACCAACCCCTGGTAAATTTTTTTTAAGCCCTTGGTAAATCTTCCGTTAGTGCCAAATTCCTATTTTCAATTTGCTTTGTCAATTGAGGTCATGTGCTCAACCTCTGATTGCTGAAGTGTATATATGCTGACTCCCTTACATCATAAGGTTATGAATACACAATAATCAAAATTGGCCATTAAGTACTGCTTGTCTTCAAAAAAATAAAAAGTAATAAAAATATGTACTGTTTGTTTTCAAAAAAATAAAAAATAATAAAAATATGTCCTAATAAGTTTATCTGTATCACTTATTGGAGAAATGTCTTGTTTGTTTGTAATTGTGTTGTCTCCTATAAGATAGATGGTTAAGATGTTGCAGATCAGTTCTGTTTTTGAAAACTTTTATAGTGGCTCCTTATACTAACCCCAAAAAATAATGTAATCAATATTTTATGTTACATGATAATTTTTGCACATATTTTGAAACTTCTATGGCTACATATTCACGTGATGTTGCTTCTATTTAGGCTGACAAAATTGATCTTGCTGACTTGAAAGTTTATGCAATTGATGTATTTGTTATACAATTAATTTGGCCTCATAACTCTTGCTAAATACCTCTTCATTTTGTATTTGTTTTTTGTGTTTGAAATTTAAATTTTCTACTGCAATTTTATTGTACAGTAGCTTGGGTATTAAATTTTAATTCTTATATATTATTCAATCATAGGTATGGATTCACAACAAGATGGTTACTTTACTAATCTTTTACAAGAAAGGCCCAACATTGATGAACATTATCTGATGGAATCTCAATATTTGAATCAAAGCACTCAAGTTTTCGCCCAGGAGTCTCAATTTACTGCTGAAATTGAATCTTTGTCGAAGAAACCTCAACGTGGAGGAAACTTCACAATTGAAGAAGACAAATTCCTTGTATCGGCTTGGCTTCATATTAGTTTAGATGCAGTACATGGGAATGAGCAAAAACGCTCTACCTATTGGAAAAAAGTGTGGGATTTTTTCCATAAGCACAAGAAATTTGAGTCTAATCAAAATGAGAATTCTCTTATGAATTGATGTTCAACCATTTAGCTTGCCATGAATAAGTTTTGTGGGTGCTACGCCCAAATTGAATCATTGCATCAAAGTGGCATAAATGAGGATGACAAGGTATTGAATATTGTACATTTACAATTATTATTATTTGTGAAGTCGCTAAATATTATTTATTTATTTAATTTTCAGATTTGCAAGGCAAAAATTATGTACAAGGAACTCAAGAAATCTACATTCCAATTCAAACACTGTTGGATTATGTTAAGGGATCAACCAAAATGGGTGGTAGAGTCTGAGAAGAAAAAGCAACCAAAAAGACCAAGAACAGGGACAACTTCTTTTTCTTGTACTCCGGATTCGATAAATCTAGGAGAAGACGATGTCTCACCTAATGCTTTTGTAGACTTGGAGAGACCAACCGGTAGGAAGGCTGAAAAAGAGCGATTGAATAAATGAAAGAACAAAGAAAGCGTACATTCGAGTATTACAAAGACTTTGGAGGACATCAAGGAAGACAAAAAGAAAATGATTGACAAGAAAATTGAAATGATTGACAAAGTATATGTTCAAAAACAAGTGAAACTTCGTATCATGTAAGAAAAGCATGAGATGGAACTTGAAAAGCATGAAATGGAACTTTTCAAAGAGAACGAAAGAGTTATTTTGATGGATCTCAGTGGCTTGCCGGAAATCCAACAAGAATTTTATCGTGCTCGGCAGATGGAAATCATTAAGAAAATAAGAATGAATTAGTATTCATTCTCTCTTTGCTCCTTATGATATTTTGGCTTTTGTCTAGTAGGCTAGAAACTTGATATATGGTATTTTGGTTATGCTTTTGTCTACGATAGATGTTAAACTCAACAATGTTTTGGTACACAATGTCAGTTGTCTAATTTGATGTTGTTTGTGCTGTGTTGTTCTGCTGCTCTTTGTGCTATGTTGCTGCCATTTTTGGACTGTTTTTTAATCTGTTTTTGTTGCTATTGTGCTGGGCTCTTTGGGCTATTTTACTGGTGTTTTTGAGTTGTTTTTGGGCTGTTTTTGTTGCAGTTTTGTTGCTGTTTTTGGACTATATTTGCTGCCATTTTTGGACTATTTTTGTTGCTATTGTGTTGGTGTCTTTGGGTTGTTTTACTGGTGTTTTGGGTTGTTTTTGGGCTATTTTTGCTGCTGTTTTGTTGCTGTTTTTGGACTATATTTGCTGCTATTTTTGGACTATTTTTGCTGCCATTTTTGTGTTGTTTTGCTGTTAGTTTGCTGGTGTGTTTACTGCCATTTTGTGTTGTGTTTGCTACTATTTTACTGGTTGTGTAACCATTTTCCCCCCTTTCTTTAATCTCCTTTGAGGAGTTTGATTGAAGTTCTTCTACTTATTTTTTATCACTTGCTAAGGTTGAAATGAAAAGCATATAATTAAAACTAATAACATACTACCTATCTTTTTTTTATTTTTTTTATTTTTATAAAAGGCATATAATTAAAATGAAAACCATATAATTAAAAGGCATATAGAATTATAAAATTCCACATAAATCAAAAGCATATACCGATTACACTCAAAACTAATAACATACTACATAAAATGAAACTTCAAATTCAAAGCTTTAACGACTCGCTGTGTAATTGCCACAAGTGTTCGATAAGGTCCGATTGGAGATGAGAATGTGTTTGCCTGTCTCTAATGTTGTGATGACATTGAATGAATTCCATAAGTTCAATAGTTCTCTCCTATAACACTGTTACATGGGGACTGTCATTGATTTGATCATAATTGAAGTCTTTTACTCCATTGTTATCTTGTTCATCCTCAATGATCATATTATGTAGAATTATGCACGCCTTCATAATATATTTAAGCATTTTAGTATTCCAAAAACGTGCCAGTCGACACACAATTGCAAATCGTGCTTGAAGCACCCCAAATGCATGCTCTACGTCCTTTCTTGTCGCCTCTTAAGCTGCAGCAAAAAGTTTTTTCTTATTTCCTTGAGGAGAAGGAATTGTTTTCACAAATGTTGACCATTGTGGATATATACCATTGGCGAGATAGTATCCCATTGTATATTCATTACCATTGATGGTGTAATTGACTGCAGGAGCACGTCCTTGAGCAAGTTCGGTAAATACAAAAGACCTTTCTAGCACGTTGATATCATTATGAGACCCAGGTAATTCAAAAAACGCATGCCAAATCCAAAGATCATATGATGCAACAACTTCCAAAATAATTATTGGTTCATGAATGTGTCCAGTATACATACCTTTCAACGCAGTCGAACAATTTTTCCATTTCCAATGCATACAATCAATGCTCCTAGCATCCTAGGAAATCCACGACTTTCACCAACCACTAGCAGTTTAGCGATGTCATTGCTGTTTGCTAACCTCAAATACTCATTAGAAAAAATATCAACAACTGCTTTAACAAAATATTTTAAGCTTTCTATTACAGTGCTTTCTCCAATTCTCACATATTCGTTCATAAAATCAGCGGCTACTCCATAAACAAGCATTCTAAGTGCAACAGTTATCTTCTGAAGAGAAGACAAACTAAGCTTTCCTGCACAATTTCTTTTTTGGAGAAAGTATGGATCGTGTGCTTCTACTACAGCTTGAATTTGAAGAAAAAGTGAACGCTTCATCTGAAACCTCCTTCGAAATAGCTCAGGAGGATATGCAGGCGATTCAGTAAAATAGTCAAGAAAAAGCCTTTCATAACCTTGAATATGGTCACGATGAATGACTTTACGACCTCGAACAGAACCACGACGTGAGCTTGATCCTATCTCACTATCTAGTAGTTCTTCATCTATAGTAACAGCTTTGAGCATCTTTAAATCATCATCAGATTCAGAGAAGTCAGAGTCATTTACAAGCATATCATAAAGAGAATTTGTAATGCCCTCAAAATAAACCCATAAATCATACATTCTTGACATGCTTAGACATAAGAGAATGAAGCATAATTACATTTCATCAGAGTATTCATTACAAAGGTATTATATGTTGACAACAAAGTAAATGCCCTATAGGCTTACAACTTTCCAAGTCAACACTTGGTTACAAAAGGAGAGTACTAACTCTACACAAAATAAGCCCTTGGCTTGATATACATGTAATACAACAAAAATAAACAAAAGAGTCTTCAACTCCCACAGCTATCCGAGCTAAGATCTCAGAGGCGGTATAATACCTGAACTTGAAAATATTGTCCCATATACGGTGAGCCAACGCCCAGTAGAGATATACTAAACATGATATGAGCAATAACTAAAATATTAACATTTGATAAATGTTTAACTCACATAAATCAATTCATAATCCATTTTAATTACATGACAAATGTGTCCATGTTTCATTCCATTTTCCATTTCTTATCCAATTTCTCAATTCATAACTATGGCTCAGAACCTGGCCAAACAATTTAAATGAGATTACATCTCATATCAACAGTACTTCCATTTCAATTGAGATAACAACTCAAATTAAACACGTCATACTTCACAATAGATATACATAATTGCTGTATCAATCTCAAATAAAACACTTCCATACTTCATATATGATACACAGATTTGCTGTATCAATACTTCAACAGATACACATATTTGCTGTATCGTTGGAGTCCATCCTCTATTTCCTCCCAAACAATATTTGGTTTAGGAGTTCATCCCCTATCTTCCCTTAAACCGTGGAGTACATCCCATATCTCCTCCCACACAATACAATGTATATAAACACATATCATATACATAATCAATCAATACATAAATTTGATGTATTATTCCAACCGTCATATTCAATGACCTATTCAATTGATTAGTTTTAGTTCGCCTAATCATCATGCATTGTCTACAACAATCAAGACTATTCTCCACCGATAGCCCAAAGCAGTTATTTCTAAACAGATAATAAATGCCTCAACAAATATATATTCAACATATTCAAAGTGAGCGATTAATAAATCCAACTCCACCATTCTAACTCATATTATGCCAATTTCATCATTTCCAACTCAATTTCATATTCCCGTAACATTCCTAAATTAATTATACCAATTAATTTATACAACAACTTAGGGTTTCCTCCCCAATTTCTCAATATTGACCCAAAGGTCCAAATATTGGCATTAAACAACAATAAACCCATTTAAGGCCCAAAATACAAATGTATCGACCCATATAACAAAGCCCCTCTTTATACATTTTGAAAACCTAACACCCAAAATCACCCAACTTCAACATTAAATCAAAATGACTAAATACTTATGTCAAAGGTTATAAAAATGAGTAGCTATCTTTACCTCAAATTCGGAGCTCAAAGAAAGAAGATGAAGAAATTCGAAATGCTCCAAACCCCAATATTTTCGGATCAAAATGTAGCCCTCAACGATCTCCACACTTTTTACAAAGGCCTAAGGATAGAAGATCACTCCTACTAGATCAAACCCTAGAGAGAAGTTGTGTTTTTAGAGAGAGGGGCTCTCAAATGGGTGTTTTGAAAAGTAAGTGAGAGAAGGAATGTGTGAAAAGTGATTTAAAATCACCTAGCTACCAACTGATATACGACTAGTCCGATCGAGCAGAGAATTGGATGCTTGAGCGTCAAGCACAAAAACTGGACCCGCTCGAGCGCAACAATGCTCGCTCGAGCGTAGATTACACTCCTCTAGTACTTTTACAGACATTGAACACCCGCTCGAGCGCGACCTGCTCGAGCGTGAAGAAATACGCTCGAGTGTGAAAAACATATCTACAGAAGTTTTGCAGAGGTACAAAATGCTGAAAGTGTGCAAACTTCGCTCGAGCGCACAAGGACCCGCTCGAGCGGATCACCAAAACTCTTGGCAACAAGAATGGAGACTAAGGCTCAACCAACCTGTAACAAACTTGCCCAACACATCCTAAAACACAAATATAAGGAATTAAAGGATGACAACAAGACATATACAACAACCAACTCCACGGAACCTAAGTCCGAAATACTGTTAAACAAAGAAGGAAAAATCGGGATCACTATAACCTTTCCCCCTTAAAGAATTTCGTCCCCGAAATTAAGTACAAGTTTTTTCAAAAACGTGATTTTCTCAATTCTCAACAGTATTACAACTCAATATTCAACAACCTGACCCACTACTGGTCATTCCATCTCTATTCAAGAGGCATTTCACAATATATACTCAATATGCATTATTAACATGTTTTCCCTTGAAATTTACCAATTTCAACACATATTTCACAATTCTATATCATATTCGATGTTCATGATATATTTCCATTTCTACAATATATTCAACATATGCAATGTTATACTAAACTTCCATTTCAAGGCAAGTTTCAAAACACTTATATAAATCAAAACATATACAATGTTTTACAACTCAAGACATATTTAATGCTCTTAAAGTTCATCAATATTACAAAATCCCAATGCATGGTTAAACATTTACAAACAAGTCCGGATATTTCTCATGGACATCCACCTCACGTTCCCAAGTGGCTTCCTCCACTCTGTGATGTTTCCACAAAACTTTTACTAAGGGAATGGTCTTGCCTCACAAGATTTGATCCCGTCTATCCAAGACCCGAACCGGTCTTTCCTCATACGAGATATCCTCGTCAACCTCCAAGTCGGTCCAATCCAGCACATGGGACGGATCCGGCTCCTACTTCCGAAGTATACTATAGACGTCCCCAAACGTCCGAGGAAAAATCTCGTTTTGTTCATTGGGCTTACTATAGCTCAGACTCAAATGTCACGGTTCTGAATCTAATCTCGCAAAGTGCAATGCAAGACCGATAAATCACTAAAGAGTTCAAATTCGGCAAATCGTTTTGAAAAACTGATTTTTAGAAAGAAGTGCCAAACATGGACTGCTTTGCCAGATACAGAGTCGCCACCTAAATATTTTGTCTTGGGAAATTTAGAAAACCCCTGACTCGTGCCGAAGGCCATGTGTCTGTCATCACCAAAGTTGCCTCGGCTCGAGAACTTGGATACGATTGGGGAAGGTTATTTCATGAGCACCCTCGCTAGCTCGATCAAAGATCGGCCACTACTAAGCATGATATCGAGTTTTTAAAAACACATGTGCTCTTATTCTGGTTTATTAGCCTAGAATTACTACGTGATGTGCACAACATACAAGTATAGATTGGATTGCCTAAGTTGGAACAAAGCATTGCATATCCGTTTATTTTGAAAATGAATTGAAGTTTGCTACTCACAAGTAGGCTAAAACACGGGTTTCGACGAATTATTTCAACTTAAGCAACCCAACCTTCACCCACAGGCATTCAGGCAGTTATATCACACAAGCATATAGCCTCATGGTAAGCATGCTATCATGGCAGTCACTCACACACATGCAAGGATGCTAAAGCATAAACACTTACCGAATACTCTGAGCCAAAGAAAGAAGCTAATTAGAAATCATGCATGAATCCTAACTATGCTAAGAATGCCTAATGCAACACTTGCAAAAATACAACTACAATAGGCTCGGCTATTCTAAGATGGCATATGAGATGCAACAATCGATACATGTATTCAACTTGGAATTGAAATACAATACAGTTAGCATGATACGCCGAGCCTAGTGCATGCAATACAGATGAATGAATGCAAACATGTGAACATATAGATGCTAATTGAAACATGCCCTAAAACTAACCATCATAAGCTGGTAAATAAAAGGGAGAAAGACATGGGGTTGGAAGACATGCATCACACACACGCACACTTATTACAGTATTGCCCTCTCTCGGAGGGTCCAAATAAATAATACAGAATTGAATTAACTAATTATTACACAACACTAGCTAATTAACAAATTAAACTAAGGAAGGAAATAAATTAGCATGTAAGTTACATGAAATGGATTGCCTCAGCTCTGCCGTGAATGATAAAGGATGCATGCATGCTTGGTCGCCTTGTCGGGAAATCCATCGCAATGCCCCGGCTCGCCTTTGTTTGCAATTGATTTCAGAAACTTGCACAAAGCTCCAAGGAGATAAAACTCTACCCTGGGAATCTAGGGGGAGGCTGCCGACCAGCTATAGGCATTGGAGACCACCTACCAACCACCCTTGGTGGTGAAAACCAGAAAAGGTAGTCGGCTTGCCTGAAAAGCTGGTCAGCCGACCAGTTTCTTCTCCTGGTTTCTGCATTTCGTGCAACAAAGGCAAGAGAGAGAGAAAGCAAGGTATTTTCAACATATGTGTGCCTGACTATTCTCCCCATCATTGTATAAGCTCTAGGGAGTGTAGTCCTCGATCCTCGTGCCATTAATCATGCATCTCGGTGCATGATGGCCGAGGAGTCGAATTGCACGACTCAATGTGAAATGAATGCACATGTAAACACCTAAAGCCAACAACTCTATCATTGATAGTCAAGAGTGTCGGTGACCGAGAATCGAGGCACGTTTCGTCACTTTGAGTACAAAACGTCCCTTGTTTCCCGTGTTTGGACTAAACCCTACTCCAAACACAATGCAACAAACAATGTATGGACAAATGCAACTCTAGCATACGATCTAAATGCGATGCAACTAAGTGATGCGAAGATGCACGGAATGACATGCAAGCATGCAAATGGCATACACAATGCTATGAACTAATCAATGGCATACTCAATGCACATGGATTATATGGCATGCATACATAATGTACTAACATACGCAATGTTATGAACGAGGCATACGCAATGCAATGATCAAACATGCGATAACATGGACTATAGGGCATACAAAATGCAAGATGGACTTAAACCAAGATGGATGGGCCTCAGCCACACCCAAATCAATGGCCAATATGACGAAAATGAGGCAACAGGGTACATGCAAACATGCACAAATGCAAGGGACCAAACCTAAGGAACAAAGTGCAACTCTACCAAAGCATGACAAGGATGAAATATGGCATAAAATGACACATGTTCCAGCTTTGAAATGACATACAAGATGGTCCCGAATCATGCAAACAACTCACCCGATGCATGTTGGATGACACAATTACCAAAACTAGTGAAGTGCATTACACTAGAGGTATGCAAAGCAATGCCCAAATGAACAAACCAACCCCAAATAGTCCCTATGCAGGCCCAAAACAGTGGCAAAATGGACTAAGATGATGGCTTGAAATGCACAAAAATGAAGCTCATGCAATGGCCCATAAATGAGGTATACAAGCACAACTCTCAAACGCATTTAAAGAGTGGAAAACATGGGAACATGGCATAAGTATAAGCTCTGAAATAACATGCCCAATGATACCAAGACATGTAAATAGCTCAAGTTAAGCATGCAAGGGACCTTCAAACTCAAAGCTAGTCAATGCTATTACACAACAAGTATGCATGGCAAGCATCATTCAACCAAGGGACCTCAAAACAGAGCTAAGGAAGCCCAAAATATGAACAAAATCAGTTTGGAGCATGACCAAAATATGCTAGAATAGAGGGCCAAAACAACATGCATTGTGAGCTAGTGAACATGAGTTACACTATAAGCATATGAAGCACGTGAAGGACTACCAAACCAAGCAAAAATAGAGTCATGGCATGCCAAATGATGGCCAAAAACCCACTGAAACAAGACCAATACATGCAAGAATGACATGCTTCTTTGATAGGCTATGCAAGGGGTTGTTCTACACATGCAAGAGGCAAACAAAAGGGGACCAAACCAGCCATGGTCAGAGCCTAGGCAAGTCCTAGAAGTCACCAAAAAGTACCTGAACTAGGCCTCCAAATGGTATAAACATATGCTCCTTTAGTAGGCCAAAAATGCTAGCAAACAAGACAACAAGAGAGAGGGTCATCCCTCTCTGATTTAGGACCTCAAAACCACATAACAACCACTGAAAATCCACTGGATTTTAGTGGTTAAAAGGCCAAGCAAGAACTAGCTCAAAGGCTTTATAGCATGGCACAAAACAAGGCTAAAACAAGCATGCAAGAGGGTAGATGACCTCCAACAGGAAAATGGCCTAAAAAAACATCAAAAGGACCTCAAAACAAGACTTTTTTCAGTTGACAACAAAGCTCAAATAGGCATGCAAGTTTGGCTAACAGAGTGATCAAGACAAAGCTTTAAAAGAGGGAAAAGAGATTACCGTTGAAGCTCAGCAAAACCAGCAACTTCTCTAGCCCAAAAGCAACTCTTCAACCTCTAAAAATACCCTCCAAGAAGCTCAGATCAATGGTGGAGGTGTGTGGCTATGAGGTATGGTGCAATAGGCCAAGAACAATGCACTTTTTAACCCAAAATGTAGAGATATAGAGAGGGATATATATTTTGTCTTAAATAAATTTTTTGGAACCTAGTTCAAGGAGGGGGAGGCCCTCTCTTATAGAGGAGCAAAGGTTCAAGTTTCCTCAAGAAGCTAGAGCAAAGGTTCAAGCCTCCTCAAGAAGCTAGAACAAGGGTTCAAATCCTCCATACATGTGTATAGAGGATACAGTTTGTGCCTTCCAGTTGGCACAGCTGGCAACAACTCACAGAGACAAAACTAGAGGGAGCAGGCCGACCAGTTAAGTTGATCGGCTGACCACTTTCCCTGGTCGGCCGACCAGGGTGAGTGGTCTCCCTCAAGAAAAAGTGGTCGGCATCCCCATTTAATGGTCTCTACATTGAATGCAAGCTAGTGGTATGGTGGGAGATCAGTAAATGTGGCTCAAAGACCAAGAAGACTAGCTTCCTGACAAGAAAATCGACCGGCGGGAGAAAAGTGGTCTCCATGGAGAAAAGGTGGTCTCTCACCCTTGTACCACCTCCCAAACAATGAAAACAAGGTCCATGCCAAAAATGAACCAAGACGGGTGCAAAACGAGGGTTCGGGGGACAAAACGCACAGCTGGGTGCCCCGAAAACAGGCTGTTAAGCATCGAAAGTGGCATGCGACCACAAAGGTGGTCTCCCGGGCCACAGTGTCCCTCTAGAGAGAGGAAGCAAGGTGTGTGCCAAAAACTGTGCCAAACGGAGAATGTTATCTGTCCCGAACTGAGGAGCACGGCCGACGGCTCCGAAAACCAAAAACTGGTCTCCAAACGGGAACAGTGGCCTACGACCACGAAAAGTAGCCTACGACCACTGAGAGATGGTCTACAAGACCTCTCCCTTCCTTCGGGAAGAGAAAACAGAACCTGGTTCGTAAACCGAGGCAAATCACAAAAAGTTCCGAGGCCCGAAGGCAAGGCTTTCAGCCAAAACTCCGAAACTCTAGAACGAGCACAACATGCACCATCATCAAGCGCTCAATCGATGACGTCTGAGTCTTAAGGTCGGTCAAAAATGGGGTGTCTACACATACTAACATGAAACACGTCATACACCCCGAACAACTACGGCGGTAAAGCTAAACGGTAAGCAACCTCCCCAATCCTCTCAAGGATCTCAAAGGGACCAATAAACCGAGGGAATAATTTTCCACTCTTACCAAATCTCATCAAACTCCGCCTAGGTGATATTTTCAAGAAGACATGATCACCCGTCTCAAATGCTAAAGGCCTCCTCTTACAGTCGGCATAACTCTTTTGGTGACTCTAGGCTGTAACAAGCCTCCTACGGATAAGCTCAATTTTTTCCATCGTTTCCCTCACCAACTCCGGGCCCAACAAAGGTGCATCACCCACCTCGGCCCAACAAACTGGAGACCTACAAGGTTGGCCATACAAGGCCTCAAACGGTGCCATACCGATACTCGATTGAAAACTGTTGTTGTAGGAAAACTTCACCAAGGGCAAGTGCCTCTCCCACGACCCACTAAAGTCAAGAACACAACCTCGAAGCAGATCCTCAAGGATCTGAATAGTACGCTCGGGCTGCCCGTCAGTCTAAGGATGATAAGCCGTGCTAAAGGTCAACCTAGTGCCCAAGGCACTCTGCAAACTCTGCCACAACCTAGCAGTAAAACGAGGATCTCTATCAGAGACGATCGACACTGGGACTCCGTGCAACCTCACCATGTCCCGAATATACAAGTCGGCAAGATGATCTATTGAATCTCTTACGTACATAGGGATAAAGTGCCCCGACTTAGTCAACCGGTCTACAACCACCCAAATAACATCACTACCCCGCTGAGTTCTCGGAAGACCTACAATGAAGTCTTTAATGACATGCTCCCACTTCCACTCGACAATAGGCAAGGGTTGTAACAAACTCGCTGGCCTCTGATGCTCGGCCTTCACTTGCTAACAAGTAAGGCATTTCGATACAAAGACTGCCACATCCTTCTTCATACCCCGCCACCAAAACTGGCAACTGAAATCACGCTACATCTTGGTGCCTCCCGGATGCACCGCAAGGGGTGAATGGTGAAACTCTCGGAGTACGTCCTTTCGGCAAGACTCCGGCACAAACAAACCGTCTCGGTATCTCACACTCAGGTCGAGATACACAGACAAACCCTTCTCAACCTTCCCACTGGAGATCTTCTCCAGGAGGGATTCTACCTCAAGGTCACCTCCCTGTGCCTCTAACACTCGAGTCACAAGTGTAGGCTGCGCAACAACAGAAAACAAGGCCGCAGCCTCCACGGATTCGCCCAGAAACAAATCAAACTCACCAAGTGCACCCAACATCTCCCATTCCCGGATGGCTATACAAGCTACATCACTAATGGATTTCCTACTAAGGGCATCGGTCACAACATTGGCCTTTCCCGGGTGATAGTACAACTCAAAGTCATAATCCTCTATGAACTCCATCCATCTTCTCTGCCTCAAATTCAAGTCACTCTGTGTAAACAGATACTTAAAACTCTTATAGTCTGAGAACATCTCGAACCTCTCACCATAAAGGTAGTGTCTCCATATCTTTAGGGCAAAGATCACTGCTGCTAACTCTAGGTCATGTGTAGGGTAATTCCTCTCATGTGCTTTCAACTGACGTGAGCCATAAGCTACTACTTTTTCCTCTTGCATCAGCACACAACCCAAACCCTCTCGTGAGGCATCACAATAAACCGCATAACCCAAACCTTTCTCTGGAATAATCAAAATCGGAGCGGTGGTCAATCTAACCTTCAACTCTTGGAACGACTTTTCACAAGTCTCACTCCATACAAACTTGACCCCTTTCCGCGTCAATCTAGTCAACGGCGAAGCTAGCCTGGAGAAATCTTTTACAAATCGGCGGTAATACCCTGCTAATCTTAGAAAACTGCGGATCTCAAAAACACTCTTAGGCTGTGCCCAATCTTGCACTGCCTCAATCTTGGATGTATCAACAGATACCCCTTCCCCGAAAACTACCTGGCCTAAGAACTTGACCTCTCCTAGCTAGAACTCACACTTCCCAAACTTGGCATACAGCCTATGGGCTCTAAGCAACTCAAGCACCACTCTTAAGTGTTCCTCGTGCTCCTCCTCTGAAGGCGAATAAATCAGAATGTCGACCACGAAGACGACCACAAAGCGATCTAGGAATTCCCGGAAGATTCGGTTCATCAAGTCCATAAACACTTCCAGTTCATTGGAGAGCCCAAAAGGCATCACCAGAAACTCATAGTGGCCATACCACGTACGGAATGCCGTCTTCGGAATATCCTCCTCCCTGACCTTCAATTGATGGTAACCCGATCTCAAGTCTATTTTAGAGAAACAACGGGACCCTGTCAACTGATCAAACAAATCATCTATGCAGGGCATAGGGTACTTATTCTTAACCGTAGCCCGATTCAATTTCCGGTAATCAATACAAAATCTCAAGGCACCATCTTTCTTTTTAGCAAAGAGAGCCGGTGCTTCCCACGGCGAAACACTAGGGCGAATGAAACCCTTATCCAGCAACTCCTGGAGTTGAATCTTCAACTCACTCAACTCGGCTGGGGCAAAACGATAAGGTACCATAGAAATTGGCGCCGTGCCGGGCACTAAATCGATTGAGAAATCAATCTCTCGGTAAGGTGGCAAACTAACGAGATCCTCGGGAAAAACATCCGAATACTCACAAACCACTCTCGACAATACAATCTGGGTCTCATCACACTCACCACTCATAAAGCTAGCGAGAAGACCACTAAGCTCACTCCGCCCTCGCGGATCCTACACCGGTGACAACACACTACCAACCCGATCCCCCAAGAAATGGAAACAATCCCCACTCAAGGTACATACTGTGACCCTCTGGCGGTAACAATCAATAATGGCTCGGTATGACAATAATCAGTCCATACCCAAAATAACATCAAAACCCGACATAGCCATAACTACAAATGAAAATTGAAGCCGGCGGTCGGCGACCTCTATATTGCACTCTCTATACCCTTGTTTCAAAACCAATTCCCCCCCAACAGGTGATACTACACAAATAGAAGATGCTAACTGCGCCAACTCCAGCCCCAAAACAGATGCAAATGCAGTAGATATAAAGGAATGAGATGCACCCGTATCAATTAACACATTGGCAACCGAGTTGCAAAACAAAAATGTACCTCTTACAATAGATGGAGCTGGTACTAGATCCTACACGGTAACAACATACACACACCCTGAAGGCCCCTGATCTACCTGCTCACCTCTCGGAACAAAAGACTGCTGCACAAACTAGGACGACGAAGCTCCCTGATTGGCCCTCGAGGCCTGAACTGACTGAAAACTCTGCCTCGACCCAGATGCACCAGATGTGCCACTCAACTGTGGGCAAAACCTCTTCAGGTGCCTCACCTAACCACACTAATAGCAAGAAAGCGGCTGACTTCTGCCCTGACTATGGTTCTGTGGTCGAGCCGAAGATGAAGCTGCTCTCTGACCTCCTCTCCTCTGCGGGCAAGTTGGAGACTTGTAGCCCAACTGACCACATTTGTAACAGGTGATGTCTCCATGACTGCCTCTCCTAGAGCCTGCACTCGGCACTGGAAAGGTCGATCTAGCAACAATACCCTAGGACTACTGAGGGTTAGGACCCCTCTGCCTCCTACCGTCCCCCTGACCATCCTAACTCCTCTTGGAGCCCCTCTGCCTCTCCTGCATCATAATCTCCATATGGGCCGCAACATCTACAAGGCACCCATAGTCCCGGGTCATAGAACCCCCGACTCTTATCTTGAGGCCATGCCTAAACTTCCTCTCAAACTCGATACAACGACGTTCCTCAGACGCCACAAGCTTAGGTGCGAACCTGGATAAGCTAGTAAATGCAGCCTCAAACTCGGCCACTGATAAACTCAGCTACTTGAGCTGACAAAACTGGTCCCTTAGCTTCTCCTTGACAGCTGGAGATAGAAACTTCTCATGGAAAGCATCTACAAAAGCCTCTCAAGTGCCACCAATACGACTCCTCATATACTTCCACCACTGACCCGCACCCCTCTTAAGCTGGAAAGATGCCAAGGTCACCTTTAAAGCCCCGTCTTCGATGCCAAGCATCTCAAATGTCTTCGTCATCTGCTCCAGCCACTCATCAGCCTTAAGTGGCTCCTTAGGATCCCCAACAAACTCATCCGGATTAGACCAGAAAAACTCCCTCTTTAGAAAGGAAGGCCCTGCATCAACAACCTGGGCTTGAACTGGATTCTCGGCTTTGAGAATGCCTATGGATTCCCTCATAGCTTCTGCTATCTTGCGGGTTAAGGCACCCATGGCCTGCTGACCCACTGGCTCGGCCACATTGGCCTGACTAACACCCTCCTGCTGCGCCGGAATATCATCCGGTATAGGCATCTCCTGTCTACCACGCCTACCACGTCCTCGTCATGACATCCTAATAAAGGTAACGAAGAACATTAGCATATTCATAAATGTGCCGAAGCTAAAACACTCGCGTCCTAATGCATGGACAACTGTAATTCATTCCACGTAAGCACATAATCACATAAGTACCTACGAATTTCATTTCTAGATAATGATAGTCCCGAGGCATTACTAGAGTTCCGGTTAGAAACAGCATTGATCAAGTGCTTTTCCAACAAGACTCACAGAAACCCAAGGATCCAATCAACATCCTAGAAACAAAATCTCATACCCAAATAGTCACATAAACATGTTATCACATAAGTACATAACATTACATCTAAGTCTCTACCAAGCAAGACAAACCCATTGTGATACTAATCACTTCCCACATACCCAAAGTATTCAAACCTGGTACGCTCTGATACCAAGTTGTAATGCCTTCAAAATAAACCCATAAATCATACATTCTTGACATGCTTAGACATAAGAGAATGAAGCATAATTACATTTCATCAAAGTATTCATTACAAAGGTATTACATGTTGACAACAAAAGTAAATACCCTAGGCCTACAACTTTCAAAGTCAACACTTGGTTACAAAAAAAAGAGTCCTAACTCTACATAAAATAAGCCATTGGCTTCATATACATGTAATACAACAAAAATAAACAAAAGAGTCTTCAACTCCCACAGTCATCCAAGCTAAGATCTCGGAGGCGGTATAATACCTGAACTTGAAAATAATGTCCCATATAGGGTGAGTCAACACCCAGTAGAGATATGCTAAACATAATATGAGCAATAACTAAAATATTAGCATTTGATAAATGTTTAACTCACATAAATCAATTCATAACCCATTTCAATTACATGACAAATGTGTTCATTTTCATTCCATTTTCCATTTCTTGAGAATTGGAAGCCATAGAGAGAGATATGGAAGTTTGAATGAAGTAGAAAATTGAGTTGAGGGTAAGATCAAATGAGAGGAAATGTCTTATTTATAGTTGAAAAGTAAAAAAACTATGACCGTTACAAATTTATGGTCGTTGAAAAAATATGACCGTTTAAAAAATACGACCATTGAAAAAATATGATCGTCACAAATTTATGGCCGTTGAAAAAATATGGTCGTTTGAAAGATACGGCAATAGAAAAATGTAACTTTTACAAAAATATAATTATATGTAAAAAAATGAAAAAAATAATAATTTGAAAGAAATTATTATTTTTTAGATAGGAAAAAAGGTAATTAAAGTATAAGAATATTTTAATAGAAGATAGTTAAAGTAGATAGCCTTATTAGAGTGTATATTCAAAAAAATAACTAATTAAAATAATAAAGTGAAATTTTGAATAATTATTTTAATTATCCTTTCTGGAGATACTCGAAAATAAGAATCTGGAAAGCCCACTTAAGTCGGGCCGAGTCTAGGCCTGATAAACCGGGCCGGACCATTATTAGGTCCCTATCCCTAGCCAGGCAGTACAAACCGTTAAGTAAACTAATCATTCCATCCTGGAGTACGATGGAAGTTTGCTAAACATGATAAGTGGCTCCTACAACTGCACCACATCTCGCCTCCCAACTTCCCCCGCACCGGTCGGTGTGGGTCCTACTCCGCCGCTGTCTCAGGGACCACCGGCGCCATCAATAGGACTCTGGAAGAAGAAGAAGATGAAGCTTTCAGTTTCAAGAGAGTCGTCGGCGAAAGGTGCGGTGTACACAGAGGCCGAGGAAGGTAAGCTCCACTCGAAAGGGATTCTTTGAGTTCTACGACGAATCATCGGGGTTGTGGGAGAACATATGGGGAGACCACATGCACCACGGCTTCTACGACCCTAACGCCGCCTCTACCACCACCACCGATTCCCTACTTTCCGATCATCGCTCCGCTCAGATCCGTATAATCGAAGAGGCTCTCCGATTCGCCGGTGTTCCAGGTAATTTATTTCTTATTTGATTTGATTTTTAAATAAACAGAAATTCTGGTGCGTTTGGTAACGTTTACGTTTTCAGTTTATATTTATAAAAATTTTATAAACTGGTTTTTGTTTTTTTTATTTTTATTTTTAGAAAAACATAAACTACAAACGCGTTTGGTAATTGACAAAATGTTTAAAAAAATTAAAAACATAAAAAAGAGTGAGAAATGACAAGTGGCGGCGGAAGACGGTGGTAGAAAGTGGTGACGGTGGGTGGTGGGTAGCTAGTGGTGGTGGTGGGTGGTAGCGAGTGGGTGGTGGTGGCCGGTGGGTGGGTGACGGTGGTGGTGACGGGTGGTGGGTGGTAGCGAGTGGGTGGTGGTGGTGGTGGCGGTGGGTGGTGGTGGTAGGTGGGTGGCGGATGGCGGGTGGTGGTAGGTGGTAGCGGATGGGTGATGGGTGGTGATGGTGGTGGGTGGCGGTGGTGGGTGGTGGCAGTGGGTGGTAGTGGTGGTGGTGGCGGGTGGCGGGTGGTGATGGCGGTGGGTGGCGGGTAGGTGCAGGTAGTGGTGGTGGGTGGGTGGGCGGGTGACGGTGGCGGGTGGTGGTGGGTGGTGGTGGCAGGTGGGTAGCGGGTGGGTGGCGGGTGATGGTGGTGGTGGTGGTGATGGGTGGTGGGTGGCAAGTGGCTGGTGGTGGTGGGTGGCAGGTGGTGGATAGTGGTGACAGGTGGGTGGTGAGTGGTGGTGGCAAGTAGGTGGCGGATGGTGGTGGCAGGCGGTGGATGGTAGTGGCAGGTGGATAGCAGGTGGGTGGTGATGGTAGTGGTAGTGGTAGTGGTGGTGGTGGTGGTGGTGGTGGTGGTGGTGGCGAGTGAGTGACAAGTGGGTGGTGGGTGGCAGGTGGTTGGTGGTGGCAGGTGGTGGATGGTGGTGGTAGATGGGTGGTGAGTGGTGGTGGCAGGTGGCGGTGGGTGATGGTGGCGGAAAACGGTGGTGGAAAATGGTGGTAGGTGATGGCTAGTATTGGGTGGTAAAAAAAAAAAAACTGAAAACTCAAAATGTAAACACATTTTTTGTGTTTTCATTTTTTAGCCAAATTTATAAACTGAGACCACTGATTTATAAATCAAAAAGTTTACCAAACAAGTTTTTATTTGAGTTTTTTAAATTTTTGTAAATATAAACAGAAAACTGAAAACGTAAGTGTTACCAAACGGCACTATATTTTCAGTGATTGTTTTGTTCAAACCTGGTGTGCCTCTAACTGGACCATTTTACTGCGTTCTAATCACTGATTTTTATCATTAAAGATAAGAGCAATAGTAGGAAGAAATTGACAGCACAAGGATTAGGTGATTTCGGAAGAACCATGTTTTGGATTAGTAACTCAAAATTTCCATGTAAAAATTTGATGGAAAGCTTGATATGATATAATATGATGCACTCCAACTCGTTTTATCAATTTGGCCAGTCGTCTGGTAAGAGTAAATTTTTATCCTGATTCGTTTCAAACCCAGTACGAGTAAAAATTTGATGAAATGCTTGATATGATACGATATGATATGATGCATTCCAACAACAGGTTTCATCAATTCGGCCAGTCATACGGTAAGAGTAAATTTTTATCTTAATTCGTTCCAAACCCAGTACAAATTTGATAAAAAGATAAAGCACTCCTTGATTTGATGAAAAAAAAGTAACTCTTGCTCATTTCATATGGGTTTGATGCTATGGTTGGAGTAGAAAAAATGGGCATGTTTCATCAAATTTAAATTTGAAGTAAAGTCTGAGTAAGGGTTGGATACCCTCTAAAGAGGGGGAATATGTGATAAAATGGGAAGAAATGTAGAGAATTTTATTATCTTCAAAATGAATCTCTCCATGGAGAGAGACTGAAAAAGACAAAAAAACATTAAATTATTTTTTGTAATACCAAAATTACCATTTAAATATAGAAGAAATAAAAATAAAAATAAGATTGTCATCTATAAAAGTTTTTTTTTTTCTTTTCTTCAAGGTGGGTGAGAAATAATTATGTTTTCTCTTATTTTCTCTCCTATTTATTTATCCAAACAGAAGGAAGAGAAAATATAATCTTTTGTCTTTTTTTCTTTTTCTCTCCTGATTTATATACTCATTTCATTTCTTTTCCCTCCTTGTTCCCAAACAGAGTGAGTGAAATTGTTCTCTCTTAAAATTAACATTTCCAAAGTCCATAATTTGGGAGAGAAAAGAAATGGGTAATTGTTAACGTATTATAATTATTGGGTTAGACTTTGAACCTGAGAAAATTTGAGGGGTCTGTGGGCTTACCACTGGTCCATTTTGATAATTTAAATCGTTTATTTTGTAGGCCTCGAGTGTATATCATTTATGAAAAAAATTAAATTGATTTGATAATCATAATCCATTCATTTTATCACATTTATCGTTGACAAAATAGACGACGACAAATATGTTTTTCAAATTAAACCATCCAAAAAAACACGGTAAAATAAAAAAAGAAAATTATGATGGATCCACCTAATTTTTTTCATGGATGATATAAATTTAAGATCCTACAAAATGAACGTTTTGGATCATCAAATCAAGACTATTGGTGAGTACCACTGGCCCCTCAAGTCTTGAGGGAAGCACAATCTTAATTTATAATATCAAAATTGTCTGGAAACTAAAACATAAAAATTTATTTTGGTAATATAACCTGTAGTAGTTTGGTTTCAGTTCTTTTATGTGGGCTATCCAAATAAGATAGGAATACCTTTTATTTTATTTTCCCTTCAATAAAACTAATATTTTCTCCTCTTTGTTTCTCTCTCTCTCTCTCTCTCTCTCTCTTAAATCAACAAATAATTTATTATTCCCAAACAGATTGTAAATTAGGTACTACAATCTTTTAAGTACTTGAATATAGAAATTTTAGGCTGATTTGTGGTGGTTCTAATGAAGAATTTTAACCTTGTTCAAAAAAAAAAAAGAAAAAAAGGAAGAAATTTAACAATAGTCTGGGTCTTTATCTCGATTTGTTCCCAAGTTTCACGTGGTCAATGACTTGCTTGTTTCTTCATTACGCATCAGTGAGTCATTCTTCTGTTTATTAATCCTTTTAGAAAACATTTTTGGCTTTTCTGTTTTAATTGAGTCATGTGAGCACTGGCTGTGCTGCTGGTATTTTCCTTGCCAAAGAGCAGATGGTGGAGTTGTTGACTGCTATGTGCTATGGTAAAGTATTGTTAAGGGCTATGATTGGAAAAATAAATTCAGCGGACAGACAGAAATATAAAGAGGGAGAGAGATTTTTTACACTACAACTGTGGAAGGCAATGAGCTGGTGACTACTTGATCAGGGCAATGATGACATGAGAACAAAAGGATAGGGGAGAGAGAGAGAGAGAGAGAGAGAGAGAGAGAGAGAAAATTTTTAGGACATGATTATTTGTTTAATTAAAAAGCATAAAAGAGGGAAACTGGCAAAAAACTGGTTTCTCCTCATCAAATTTTTGTGTTCCAAACATCTGTTATGCTAGCTGTTGGATTTTTTTTTTCTTCTCTCTGTTCACATTTTTTTTTTGTCTATTCAAAATTTTGTAATGCACACATGTAATGCACTCTAAAAATAGCAAACAAGGTCATAGACAAAGAAGTGGATGAAGAAGGAAGAACAGACTATGGAAGAACCATTTGCAGTAAAAATAATAACAGGAGAAGAGGAAGAAACATAATTACTTTGAGTGGATAAGTTAGGTGTCTTGTAATGAGAGGAGTCGGAATCTAATATCCATGCAGTGGGTTAGAGACCAGATGCATAGGAACCTTGCAAACCTGGATGCATAAAGGACATTGTAGAAACATAGGACGAAGTTAAGGAAAAAGATACAAGCATAGGCTGTAACTGCTCAATCATAGGCTGCACTGAGGAAGGTGAAACATTGCTTGAGCTAGGAACTGTAAATTTAAGACACATAATTATTCCAATGTCCTTCCTAACGACACAAACTTCACATGTCAAAAGCGACATGAGGTTTTGACATTCCTGTAACCCGAGTGAGATAAGCAGATGAAGTGGTTAACAGTGGAGGCTGAATGTGTGTCTTGGTGTCCTCATACATGTCTAGATAATAGAAGAACTCCAAGTTAAAGTTCCTTGGGTCGTGTTGAGCTGTGGCAAATGTAGTCTGAATTGCTTTCAACTAGTCTGAATTTGAATTGCAGATCCACTGGTGTGTGATTAATGCTGGCCATAGATGGGTTGTATTGGGGCGGGTCCGAGCTTTGATTCAGACAGTTTGTGCGAACAAAGGAGGCTGTGATGTGAACGATGTAGAGAACAACTTGATGGATTTGATTCAATTCAAGAGAAGAAATTCCCACTGAGGTTGCCACTAGTTTGCGATGGTGATGCACTGGAACGGAAGAAGAACCAGATGATACCTCGAAGAGAAAGAGAGAGTAGGTTTGAGATGGTGATCCAACATGGTATGAGAAGAACAAAACCCTAAAGACTGAACTACTCCTATATTAAATACTTCTATAACTTAACCAAAATACATTTCTCGTATCCAATTTACACTAAGTCTTTTCTCAAGCTTCTATGGTTTTTAGGTGAGCCAATGGAGCAGCCAATTGGGTGGCGGTTTCAGCCAAGTATGGATTGTTACTTCTTGTCTGGTCTTTCATTGTACCATCCCTGATCATCTGAGAGAGATTTTGGAGCTTGATCTCCCAGGCTGTGAAGTGGGATAGTTTTCATTTTTAGTGTCGATGTTCCAACTTGCTTTGCTGTTCTGTTTTAGTATTTTCTTTTTTTTTCCCCCCTCACCTGATGTTGCTTGGACCAAAAAAATGGTAAGAATTTATTATATTGTCAAATATAAATAAACTAAGAATTTCTTAGAAAAATCTAATCCAATGTTCTCATTGTATTTTTCTTCGTTTGTTTCTAGTCATTATGCAGCTTTGTGGCGCTCTACATTATCTGAGTTTGTAAGTTCCGTAGGGAAAAGGTTTGGTGAAGTTTTGTCGATGGGAAGTTTTGCTTGTCTCATTATTAGAAGCTCTCTCTCTCTCTCTCCCCGTGTATGTGTATATGTGTTTCTCTCATATGCCTATTTGTGAATGGAGGTTACCTTCTACATGTTTCTTTTCTTTATGTTTTAATGTTTCGATGAATTGGTTTGCAGAGAATCCAATGAAGAGACCTAAGAGTATTGTTGATGTTGGATGTGGAATTGGAGGCAGTTCTAGATATCTAGCTAGGAAATACGAGGCCCAATGCCAAGGCATCACCCTGAGCCCCGTCCAAGCCCAAATGGCTGAAGGTCTTGCTGCTTCCCAAGGATTAGTCAACAAGGTTTGTGTGAGCTTTATTATGCTTTCCACTTTCCAGCTGGTTTTTGAAAATGAGCAAGGGAAGGTAATGGAAACCCTTATTCTGTGTTTGGTTGGGGGATTTGGAGAGGGATTTGGAAAGGGAAAGGGAAAAGGTGTGTGAAACTATGTGAAATATAGGCATGATTTATTTATATTTCACTTACCTTTTCTATTTCTATTTCTAAATCCCTCTCTAAATCTCCCAACCAAACATAGCATTAGTGTACCTAAATTTCAGTTGACCTCAGTCTATGAGATTATTGTATCTCGCCTACCTCCATGGAGTATATGTTGTCTGCATCATTTAAATTATTCGTTTTATGAAATCTCACTTATCTCTTGGAGTAGATGTTATCTGCATCATTTAAATTATTCTGTTGAAATTTGGCTGGTGCATGGGTTTGAAAATTCCATTTGGTCCTAGTTAAAAGTATAGTTTATCATTCTTTCACTATCTTAGAATAGGGGAAGAAAACTATTGCATGGAATAAGCAATGCTCACCCGAGCCTCAGGGGAGGTTGATATTTTCAAGTATTTATGTGGGATATTTCTGATTGCCATGCTACAATTATGACTGAGAAAATCAATCAACCCCATAAGGTTTGTCATAGAATGCCTTCTTTGAAAGATAAAATTCAGTTATCTGAACTGTTGTTATCTTGGTGTGGGGGAAAAAATCACTATGGCAATTATGATTATTCATTTCATTGCAGGTGCACATATAATCTGTGGTTTAATTGTACAATTATATTGATTTTAGTTTGTCACTGGTTTTTCTTAGACACATCTGATGGAACTCATTGAGAAAATGGTTCCTGTCTCTATTCTATTTTATTTTTGGTGAATTACACTAACAGTCCCTATAGTTTGGCGCTTGTGTCACTTTGGTCAAAATCATCAAAAATATTAATCTCACGGGCAAAATCATCAATTTGATAAAATATAAACTAATTTAACAAAAATAAATGTTAAATTTTTTTTTTTGAATTTTTTTAAAATTATTTTTATCCACTAAAGATAAAATTATGTAAAGTTGATAAATCTTTTAGACATTTATTTATTTTACCAAATTTTTTTTTTTCTATTATGTGTTTGGATGATGATCATGTAATGGGCGATCGTTTTTATTTTCATTAAATTAGTTTTCATTTTTTCAAAAATCAAATATGGAGACAATTTTTATATCATTGTTAAACCAATCCATTAAATCAAAAAATCAAAACTAAAAACATTTAATATATTAAATATATTGATTACACATTAAAATCTTAATAACCATCTATTACATGATCATCATTCAATCATATAATAAAAATTAATTTAGTAAAATAAATAAACAAATATCTAAAAGATATATTAATTTTACATAATTTTATCTTTGGTGGGCAGAAATAATTTTTAAAAATTCAAAAATATTTTTTTGACATTTATGTTTGTCAAATTAGTTTATATTTTATCAAATTGATGATTTTGCCCTTGAAATTAAGCAATGGTATATTCAATTGTCCTTATTTGGAACAAGATTCGAAATTCATGGTCAAATATGTCACAATTAAAAAGTGAAAGACCAAAATGACAGGAGCCCCAAACTATAGGGACTGATAGTGTACTTCGCTCATTTATTTTCTTGACTTTAGACAATAAATGCTAGCCATGGATGATTTTGTGTGACCAAGGTGAACGATTTGCAGGTTTCCTTCCAAGTTGCAGATGCTTTAAATCAACCATTTCCTGATGCACAATTTGATCTGGTATGGTCCATGGAGAGTGGAGAACACATGCCTGACAAAGCAAAGGTTCTTTATCTCTCACTCTTACTCCTCTGTTACTACGATCGATACTTCAAATCCAAGTCATCAAACCTAAGTTCTTGATTTTTGTACTGCTTTTATGGGTATTTGATTTGGTTGTCTCACATTATACTCTCTCATACTGATAGTTCGTTAATGAGTTGGCTCGAGTAGCAGCACCTGGAGGTACGATTATAATAGTAACTTGGTGCCATAGGGACCTCTCCCCTTCTGAGGAATCTTTGCGGCCGGATGAGACGGCTCTATTGAAGAAGATTTGTGATGCTTATTATCTTCCGGCCTGGTGTTCTACTTCTGATTATGTAAAATTACTTCAATCCCTCTCTCTTGAGGTATTAATTTCTTCAGTTGACCAATCTTTTATATATATATATATATATATTTATCAGCGACAAAAGAAATTTATTAAAAAAGTGAGCAAGTACATGAAGTCCACCAAAATTAAGATAAAAGAAAAACCATGAATCTCATACTCATGACAGTCCAATCTCTATAAATTCAAACATGATACTTCTATACATGGTCTTATATATACCTGACTCTTATTTTCTGTGTTTTCATGTCCTGTCATAATTGGATATGTGTCGAAAAATAGTCAACCTAACTCCCTAATAGATTAATCTGAGTATCCAAGCAATATGATTTTTTGACTGCACGGCTATTGCTTATATATATATATGTATGTATGCAAGACAACGAATTCGTGATGAACTTTCTCGTGGCAGGATATCAAGGCAGAGGATTGGTCTGAGCATGTTGCCCCATTTTGGCCGGCTGTGATAAGGTCAGCATTGACATGGAACGGCTTCATATCATTGCTGCGAAGTGGTAGGTTGTTTTATGGAATGCATTTGGTATCTTGTTGTTGCCACTTTCTTTGTGCTTTGTTTTACATTCCTGACTGGATAACTTGATCAGGATGGAAAACCATAAAAAGGGCGTTGGTGATGCCATTGATGATCCAAGGATATAGGAAGGGTTTAATCAAGTTCGCTATCATCACATGTCGAAAACCTGAATAATTACGAAAGAGATAAAGAAAGATGTGCGACAACGAAGAGGCAAGGAGACCAATCATGGATGTTTTGGCTACCGTTACTCAGGTGGTATGTAATAATTGTAGTGCTATCACTTATTTCTATACTCATCTCTTTGGAACCTCGTAGAGGCCCACCGGATTCTGGTAGACACAAGGTCCGGTTTTGTAGTGAATAAAATTAAGACTTGAACGATCAAAATGAAACATAGGTGTATTTTTGCTCTTGTTGTGCTAGTAGTTATCTCTCTTCTTGCTGCTCGATTGATCCACTAAGAGATCAACATCTCTCATATATAAGTTTTATTTGGTGGTTCCGGAGCACTATGTGATCGTGTCCTAAGCAATAGGGGATATGTTAATATTTTTTTTAGAAAAAATAAGAACAAAATTAACATTTGAACATTTTAATTTTATAATTTTTTGCACAGCCATATACGCTATTTTCTTCTTTCTTAAGCCCATATATATTAAATTCACATATATATTTGTAACCAAACCCTAAGCTTTCATTGCAACACCTCCAAATCAACCTCTTTCTTAGGAATTATTGAAATAACTTCGTTAAATATATTAATCAATCAATGCCATGGCAAATCATGTGAACAGGATGAATGCCTCACAATCAATTGAGAATGGTTGTATTAATTTCATTACCACAGCCTCCAGCTGAATACTAAGCCTCATTGCCTTAAAAAGAAAGAGCCTTTAAATTAAGTTACGAATCATTAGACAAGTCACAACAATAAAGCTTTCTTCCGAAGATGTAATTACCAAGACGACCCTCACTTCCCTTTTGTTTTATCTTTAGCCTTTTATTTTAGCTTTGAAAAATTAAAATTAGACCAGCGGTAACTTCACATGTTCTTGCCGTGTCCCATGAAAAAAAATAAAAAAATAGACACGTCATATGGCATGTCTCATATACTTGTTCTAGCATGTCTCTGCCATCTCTGTATCCTATACGTGTCTGACACGACTACGGTACCTATGTTGAAGTGTCGGTGCTTCATAGTCGACGACAAAGAAAATGAAAAGAACTAAAGAAAAAGCCAAAGAGAAATGGACTGCATAGAAAAGAGGAATAGATGTAATAAAGAAACCCAACAAGAATGTGTGACCAAAGGAGAATCAGTCGCCATTTCCTTTCTACAAAAAGTAAATTCAGATATATTATCTATCCCCTTTGTTGTCACAAACCCAAAAACTACATAAATAATAAATAAATAAAATACTAAACCTTCCCAACCAGAATAATGGCAAACACAACCAAACCAAATCAAGCCTTAAGTCCCATCAAATGGAGTCGGCTACATGAATCATTCTTCTCCACGCGGCCCTATCAAAGGCCATTTTATTAGTCAAATTAAGTAGATTCATATCTCTATTTATAACGCTAGTCAACGTTAATCTAGGCCTACCCCGTCCCCTAAGACTTCCATCTACCGTTACAGCATCGCATTTCTTCACTACTGCCTCTATTGGTCTCCGTTGAATATGACCAAACTATCTTAAATGATTCTCTCTCAACTTATCTTCTATCGGTGCTACTCTTACCCATTCCCGAATACACTCATTCCTAATCCTGTCTTGTCTAGTCTTACCACACATCCACCTTAACATCCTCATCTCAGCCACACTCATCTTATCTACATGTTGTTTCTTAATTGCCCAACACTCCGTCCCATACAACATAGCTGGTCTAATAGCCGTTCTATAAAACTTACCTTTTAGTCTAGTGGGTATTCGTTTATCGCACAATACTCCAGACGCACTTCTCCACTTACACCATCCCGCCTTAATCCTATGGGCCACATCTGTATCAATCTCTCCCGTTGTTGTGATAATCGACCCTAAATAATGAAAATGTTCACTCTTAGGCAGTTCTTGGTTCTCAATCTTCACTTCTCCTCTGCTTTCATTGTTACTGTTACTAAATTTACACTCCATGTACTCTGTCTTACGTCTGCTTATCCGGAATCCTTTAGATTCAAGAGCTTTTCTCAAAATCTCCAACTTTGTGTTAATTCCTTCTCTAGTCTCATCTACTAACACAATATCGTCTGCAAAAAGCATACACCACGGTACGTCATCCTGAATATTTATCGCCAACTCGTCCATAACTAAAGCAAAAAGATAAAGATTTAAGGTAGATCCTTGGTGTAACCCTACAGTGATAGGAAATTCATTTGTCTCTCTAGCTGACGATCTAATAGTGGTCACACACATGCACACGCGCACGCACAGAGAGGTGGTTTTTTTTTTTTTTTTTTCCTCCTTTCTATTTAAAAAAATAATAGTTAAGGGTTACTTGACACATTCCAGATCAATTATTCATTTTTTAGAAACACATATTTTAGAAATAATGAATATTAATAAGATTTTTTTTTTCTTCTCCTCTTTGTGGTTTTTGCTTTTTGGGTTGCGGGGGAGGGGGCATATGAAAATGACTATAATCAATATTATATAGATTGCAAATATATATATATACATATCGTTTGATAAGTGGATTGCAAAATATGTGTACACACATATAATGTGATGATAGTTAAACAATTGTCAAATTGTTTAAATTCAAAATTCTATCAACATAGGTAAAATAATTAGCAATAGGATGACAATTTAACAATTGTCAAATTATTTGAATTCAACATGATATTCTATGCACTAAGGTAAACGTTGAGAAATGTATGTTATCATAAAATTAACTACCATCTAATTGAATCATAGCATTGCAATATTCAAATTATATTGGATGTTGAGTACGGGCATATGTCTATCAATTTTGACAAAAGACCAAGCACAAAAACAAGTTTAAAAACTAAAAAAACACAAGAACTCCACATTTATCCAAGGGATTTCAGAATTTGATGGTATTAACACAACTTCATAGAGTACGAAGAAATAAATTTAGAGGCAAGAGTCATAAAGCCTCCACAAACCTTGTGAGTTGGTCCAAAGCAGCCAAGGCATATCTGTGGGAGCTAGAAAAAAACATATATCAGTTTATTGGGATTAACCCAAACAAGGCCTACAATGGGTCCAGCCCAAACAAATATCACACCCCCTATCTATATTAGGGGGAGGGGAGGATCCCAGAAGAGAGGGTATGTCATATCTTTCTATACTAGACACCAACACTCTTCATTTCTATATCTTCATTTTGTCAATCAAGTAATTAACTTCACCATCAGAGTTTCTCCGGCTAGCAGTCTTAGTTGGGTGGCGTCGATTATGCTCATCTTTGCAGATCTACAGGGACAAAGTTCATCTCTTCGTCGGATCTCTACAATCCATGTACAAGGATTTTCATGGTCTCACAATTGGCGCCGTCTATGGAAACGACTGAATGAGATCAACGAAGAACACAACAAACATAATACTGTAAGTAAACATGTACTGGTTTGTTGGTGATAATTACTAATAAAATACTAAAAATTACAATAACTATTGAAAGGGCTGAGGCGCGAGAAATTCGCTCTCTTTAAGGAGATTTAAGCTCTTTGTAGTTAGGCAAAGCCTCACACCGGTGCAATAGAAAAAACCTTGACTTATCCCCCCAAGATACAATAGCCCGACTAAGTTGTATGATTCACCAATACTACACAATTGGTTGAATCCAAAACTTCATCACATATACTCTTTATTTCTTTGCTTGATAATCTCTCAAATACAAACTCCAGATTTCTCTCTCCCTTGAGTTAGTTTTTTTTTTTTTTTAGGAGGGGGGGTGAGCTACAAATAAGAGAGGTGAAAGGCTCAATTTATAAGTAAGGATACTTGGAGAGAAAGAAAAAGACTTGACTTAGAGGCAAAGACTTGGAGAGAAAGAAAAGATTTGACTTAACTTAACTTAGAGGCAAAGACTTGGAGAGAAAGAAAGGACTTAACTTAAAGGCAAAGACTTGGAGAGAAAGAAAAGAAAACTTGAAGGGAAAGAAAGGTAGCTTAGAGAACAAGCATACAATATAATCTATAATACATTATAATATTAAAATATCTGCTAACATTCCCCCACCTATTTTAATATTATAGGCAACAAAATCTGAAATTATTAGGCAAAGAAGAATATTATGCATCATGGTAAGTGTGCTTTGCATTGAACCTCCATTAGTGAAACAGTAATATCTACTCCAGAGTCAATAGTATGCTCAACATTGAACTATGACTGCTTAAGGGAAATAAATAATTATTGTACACACATAATATTCCAGGTGTTCACATAAGCTTTAATAGCCACTACGGCCTTGTGCGCTCCCAGGATTCATGAGTGTGTTTGAGAATTAGCTCAAATCTCAGAGGTAGCGACCCCACTAACATACTCACATAGGTGAATTCTATCAAGGGTGCTCCTGTAACTATGACACCCCACTCAATAAGAGCTACAAAAATTCATTAAGAGTTTTTTGTTTTTTTTAATAACTCAACCTCTACAATGTTACCGAATAAATGTACTTACATCATAGGGATGGGTAAAAATTAATTTCGTGTATTTCTTACGGCCATCATATGATCGTTATTCTTATTGAACGCAGTTACAGGATCTCTGGTCCCTAGGTTAGGTATCCTCATACATGGCTCCTGCTACATTCAATGGGCTTCAACCCCATCCTCCTCGATGTATTCCAGACTCTATCTCTTGCTAAAGCCTTAGTTAATGGACCTGCAAGATTATCACCAGATTTAATATAATCCACATTTGTGATGTCATTATTTATATAAGATCTCACAGTACTGTATTTTCTTCTGATAGATCTGGATTTACCGTTATAATAACGGTTATTAACTCGACCAATTGCTGCGGTGCTATCACAATGAATCAATATAGGTGGAATTAGTTTTTCCTAACAAGAGATTTCATTTAACAAATCTCTCAACCAATTTGCTTCTTCACTAGTTGTAGCTAAAGTAATAAGCTCAGCCTCCATTGTTGAATTAGCAATAATGGTTTGTTTTTTTGATTTCCAACTTATAGCACCACCTCCCAAGGTAAATAAGTAACCAATGGTTGATAATAAATCACCTGACAAGATATTCTAATCGGCATCACTAAAATCTTTAAGTACTGTAGGATACTTATTATAAAACAAGCCATATTTTATGGTACCATATAAATATTTCATAATCCACTCAATGGCTAGCCAGTGATCATTGTCAGGCTTGCTAGTAAACCTCCTAAGTACTTCAACTGCATAGGCAATGTCAGGTCTAGTACAGTCAGTCGCATAACGCAAGCTACCAATCATACTAGCATATTCCTTTTGATTAATTACATCCTCATCACTTTCAATGGGAAATAAATATACATGAGGATCAAAAGGAGTAAGAACATGCTTGCACTTATAAAAATTATATTTTCTCAAAATTTTCTTAACATAATGCGACTGATCAAGAAATATACCATCACGGGTTTTGATAATTTTCATTCCCAAAATATAATTAGCCTCATCAAGATCTTTCATATCAAATGGCTACTAAGTATATTTTTAGTTTCCACGATAATATGCAAATTAGAGCCAAATATAAGTAAATAAACCACATAGAGGCTAATAATGACATGAGAATTTTCTTTAGATTTATAGTAGATGCATTTATCACATTCATTAGTTTTATAACCATTCTCAATCATGCAGGAATCAAATTTCTCATGTCACTGTTTAGGAGCCTGTTTTAAGCCATATAGGGGTTTAACTAGCTTGCACACTTTGTTTTTTTGACCGGGTTCCATAGAACCCTCAAGTTGATCCATATAGATTTCTTCATCAAGGTCTCCATTTAAAAAGGCTGTTTTAACATCTATTTGATGAATTTTTAGATTATGAATTGCAACCAATGCAATTAATAATCTAATGGATATAACTCTAGTAACCGAAGAAAATATATCAAAAAAGTCAAGATTTGCTTGTTGTTTTAAACCTTTTGCAACAAACCTTGCTTTTATATTTATCAATAGTTCCATCCGGTTTAAGTTTTTTTTTCTCAAAACCCAGTTACAACCAATAGTTTTATATCCTGGTGGTAAATCTACTAATACCCAAGTTTTATTGGATAATAATGATTCCATCTCATTATTTACAGTCTCGTTCCAAAAAACAGAGTCAGTAGATGCTAAAGCTTCTTGTAAAGTTAATTGAGTTTCCTCCACATTAAAAACATGATAATCAGGGCCAAAATCTTTTTCTAATCTGGTTCTTTTACTCCTTCTAAGTTCAAAAACTACAGTGTTTTGGTTTTGTAAAAGAGAAGTAGAGGAACCGGTTTCAGATAAAATATTTTCTTGATAATTTTAACCCCCACCATTTTTAGATTTAAAAGAAAATTTTTCTTCATGAAAAATTGCATCACCTGATTCAAAAATTATTTTGTTTTCAATATCAAAAAATCTATAAGCTGTACTATTTGTTGCGTATCCAAGAAAAGCACAAGTGGCAGCTTTCACACCTAATTTAGGTCTTTTAGGGTCCACAAGTCTAACAAAGGTTAGACAACCCCAAACTCTCAAATGTCCCAAATTTGGTTTATGCCCTTTCCACAACTCAAAAGGTGTAACTTTTGTTTTTTTTATGTGGCACTCTATTCATAACATAACATGCAATTAAAATTGCTTCTCCCTACAAATTTGAAGGAGCACCTACTTCAATTAGTATAACATTTGTTAAATCAGTTAAAGTTATATTTTTTCTTTCTACTACACCATTAGATGTAGGTGAATATGGTAGAGTAGTTTCATAGATTATTCCCAAAGACTGAGCAAATGAATTAAATCTAAAAGATTCATACTCCCAGCCTCTATCACTTCTATATCTTTTAATCTTTTTACCGAATTGATTTTTCATTTCAAGTAGGAATTCTTTAAATTTTTCAAAAGCATTACTTTTATTTTTCAACAAGTATACATAAGTGTATTTTGAAAAATCATCAATAAAAGTGATAAAATATCTATTTCCACCACGTGTTAAAATTCCTTCAAATTCACATAAATTAGTGTGAATTAATTCTAGCAATTCAGTATTTCTTATCACACTTTTATGAGGCCTTTTAGTTATTTTTGTTTGACTGCAAACTTCATATTTCTCAAAATTATTTGTTAGTCTGGGAATTAATCCTAAACTACTCACGACTCTTACATATCGGCTATTAATATGACACAGACTTGCATGCCAAAAATTCATAGAAGACAGCATGTAAACAGAAACATGTGCTTTCTTATTCTCAATATTTAATTTAAACATTCTATCACATGCATATCATTTTTCTACAAATATGCCTTTTTTAGTGATTACATATTGGTCAGATTCAATAGTCTGCTTGAAACCAGCTTTGTTGAGCAAATAACTCGACATTAAATTTTTCCTCATGGATGGTGTATACAACACATCTTTTAAAACAAGCACACGTCCAGAGGTAAATTTCAGCTCAACATCCCCACACTCGAGCACCTTGGTTAAACTGGAGTTACCAAGTATAACAATCATCTCCTCATTAAAAGGTGTAAAATCTTTGTACTAATCTTTATCATAGTAGACATGCCTATTGGCACCAGAGTCTGTCCACCACCCTTTCACAGATTGAACCATAAAAATATCTATAATCATAGCCACACATGGGTCCTCGGTAACATTAACATGTGGTTGAGACATTTGTTTCTGAAAATTGCAAGTTCGAGCAATATGCCCACTTTTGATACACACAAAACATGCCACATTTGTCAGATCTTATGAAGGGGGTTCTTGGTTCCATATCTTTTGCCTCGGGTAATTTTTATTTTGTGGCCTTCCAGTATTTTTTCATATTTTCTTAACTGGCTTCAAGTGACTATTTTTATGAAATCTACCTTTAGGTAAAGTATTTCCAGAAGTTAAATTTACCTTTGTAGTGGAGTGCTCTTGTGTCATAACGCATCTTGTCCTCATGCTTCCTCCTCCACCCGAATTTGTGTGATTAGAGTCTGATGTCTCTTTTTGCTTGTGACACATTGACTTTTGAAACTCCCACCAAGATGATGGTAGTTTGTCAATAATACTTGCTACGACAAGATTGTCTCCAATTTTGATGCCTTTGGATCTAACTTTAGCCATTAGCATCTAAAAATCTTGAACTTGCTCCACTACTGATTTTCCATCTATCATTTGATGCCGGAAAAAACAGCTTGCAGCATATTTTTTAGCGCTTGCCTCTTCAGTATTATATTTATTTTACAAGGCTTTTCAAATTTTCTCGGCAATGGTGTAAATAGAATCATAATAATTATAAAATTGATCCGAAAGACAATTCAAAAGATAATATCGACATTTATACTCATCTGTGTTGTATTTTTCGATTTTTTCAATATAAGTGGCATACTCCTCGTCGGTCATCTCTTCAGTGGAGACTTTGTTCGGATTTTTCTGGGTTAGGATATAGGCCACCTTGAGGAGACTGAGGTAGAAAAACACCTTGCCTTTCTATCTCTTGAAATGGGCTCCTGTAATATGCCCAGGGAGTACCCGCGCGCGTTAAATAGTTTGGACTCTCGAGATCTCTTTGATCTAGTCTCACGAGTGCAATGTGAAACATAGATGAGAGTCTAGATTTGACAACTTTATAGAAAATTCATTTTATTACAAAATTATTGCCACAAATGGACTGCGTCATCAGATCTCAGAGTCACCAACTAATATTTAGAAAACCCATGACTTGTGCCAAGACTACTGTTCGTCATAACCAAAGTTGTCTTGGTTTGGAATCTTAGGTATGAGAGGGAAATGCCATTAATTGAGCACCCCCGCTCACCCGATCAGAAGATCGGCATTTACTAACCATGATATGAATTTTATTTTCTTTATATGTTCATATTCTGATTATTTAATAAATCCTAAAATTTACTATGTAAAGCATACAAGTATAGACTATGTCACCCACTTTGAAATAACTTGATTTCATGTAGTTTTGAAAGAGTTTTGAAGATGTGCAATCCAAATAAATTGAGTTTACAAACATGAAAATCAACATCATTACAAATTGAGCGACACAACCTCCATCCACTGGCATTCATACAATTATATCACATAAGCAAATAGCCACAAGGTAAGATGCTAAACATAATAAAAAAATTATGTACAGACAGGATGCTAAAGCATAACAACTTACATATTTACCGACATCCCGTAAACAACTACAAATCAAAGTTAGTAAAATTTGCATAATCCTATATACAAAATCCTAATGTAATACATACACAAGAATGCTTCTAAAGATCCAGCTTCTAAAACATGACATGTGAAACATTGCAAAACATACGATAGCACACAAAATCATGTAATAATCAATTAAAGCACAAATATGCAAATTTAGCCGGATCTAGGCATGAATCATGTATATAAAAGCATGGATGGCATGTAAGATATATACATATGCATAGTTATGGAAAGCAATTAAAGAATGAGATAAATAAGAAATGGGGATGGGGAATTATTACAATACTTGAAATAATAACTACAAACCAAATTAGAGAGGCATGAGGAAAATATTACATCAAAATAAAAACCTCGCAAAACACTCAAAATAAAAATAAATAAAATAAAAGCTTTATGTTCCTTGGAATCTTCAGCTGAAATTGGTCAACATTAAGAGATTACGCCATCTTGTCCGAAAGAAGCTAACCGACCGGCCAAATAGGCCAGCCGGCCAACTAGGCCTAGCAAAACCTGTCTTATTGCGAAACCAAGAAAATGAACAAACAATGAATATGTAGGTGGCTCAACTAACCACTACCGGATAGATTAAAAATAAGAAAACAAATATATAAAAAAAAAAAAATGCAAACTTACAACAAAACTAACATGAACCTAAAACAAAAAAGCAAATATAAGATAGAACATGCAAGATTACAACAAAACTAATATGAAATTAAAACAAGCGAATAAAAATAAATAAATAATTATGAGCTAAACAAACTACTTAAATTACAACAATACACTATGAAATATAAAGTAAGAAAATAAATATGAGATAAACAAACCATTTGGATTATAACAAAACACTATGAAATGAGAAGCAAGAAAATAAATATGAAATAGAAAATATAAGAAAATGAAAGACTAGAAATTCACCTTCCAAAGAAAGATTGAACTTCTTGATTTCCAAATTTCCTCTTGATTCAAGTTTAGGAAGTGGGTTCTCAATCCTTAATTTGAAACTATAATGGAACTCTGGGTATGTATGGTGGAAAGTGGCTAACTCTCTTATTTTTTCTCACTTTCAACAACTAAACACTCTTCCTTATGATCAAGGCAATTGATCTTTGGCTATATCAGAATTTTTGGAGTGGTTTTTGTGTATGGAAATGAGGAATTTCAATAGCTATGGAAGGTATGGGGTGTATATGGAAGATAGAAGTATTTTTGGCTCAAAAACTCAATTTTCTCTCTTTTTTTACCCTTTTCTCACTCTTTTCTCTTCAATTTCGTGGTCCTCTCGCTCTCTTACAATATGATCATTCTATATAGGCAATGAGGGAGAGTGAAGGTCAAAAAGAAGGTGGGAGACAAGAATGTGATAGGAGGGCAAATTTTCAAGGTGGTTGCATGGGATACTCCTTTATGGATGCAAACAAAACTTCTTTTTGACAATGGGGGGTGAGTGGAGATAATGGAGGATGAGTGGGTACACTTGAATGGATCATAAAATGGCTTAATGGGGTGTTCCTATTGAGCCAAAACCAAAAAAAAAAGGCCTGCTGCTGTTTTGGGCCAAGTCAATAAAATCTGCTATTAAGCCCAACTTCAAACGGGCATATCTCCCTTATATGGACTTGGTTTTAGGTGGTTCTTAGATCTAAATTGAAGCTCCAGAAGTTTAATTTTCAATGGTGGTGGCCTCACATTTAAATTCCAAGTGTACAAAGAGATATGCCTAATTTAGTGAATGTTGTTCATTTCCCTCGGGTCAGATCAACAAAATCTGCTCTTAAGCCCAATTTTAAATGGACATATCTCCCTTATCCAGACTTGGTTTTAGGTGGTTCTTAGGTCTAAATTGAAGCCCCAGAAGTCTAATTTCTAATGGTGATAGCCTCATATCTAAATTCTAAGTGTACAAAGAGATATGCCTAATTTAGTAAAGACTGTTCATTTCCTTCTTAATGATTTGATGCCTATTCTTTTCCTAAATCAGTTTTCTTCCATCCCCTCATATTTTCTTCAAATCCAAACCTATCCAAACCTATAAAGAAGATGTTTTTAATATTTTTTCAAAGAGTTCACCTCCCTTCCATTTATTTCCACTTTGTCTTTACTCGGTTTACTGAAAAGTGTAATATTTTAATTGAAATGGAAGCCTCAGAACATCGTAGAAACATTTGGAAAAATATTTTGAAAATAGGATTTTAAGGCTTAAAATAGTTTGGCCAAAAATGTGTAAAGGTTGGGATTAAAGCTCAAATTTCATTTTTCTTGTTGAGGACTACTGGGGAACACATTCTGATTGTCATCATCGGGTAATCAACAGAAAGCGCCCAAGTTTTAGGGTTGGTCAAAATGGGGTGTCTACAGCTCCCTTGAACTGGAAGGGCTTATTGAGATCACCGGTATTCTCGTTGGGCTTCTCCAATACTGGCTCCATAAATTTTACTGTTTGAATCTCCTAAAAATTGTTAGTGATAATTACAAATAAAACACTAAAAAATATAAATAATAAAAATTACAATAACTATTGAAATGTCTGAGGCATGAGAAATTCGCTCTCTTTAAGAAGATTCAAACCCTCTGTGGTTATGCAAAGCCTCACACCAGTGCAACAGAAAAAACCTTGACTTGTCTTCCCTAGGATACAACAGCCCGACTAAGTCATATAGTTCACCAATATTGCACAATTGGTTGAACCCAAAGCTTCATCACATAACCCTTTATTTCTTTGTTTGAAAATTTCTCAAATAAGAAACTAGCAAATACTTTCTTTTTTTTTTTAAACTCCAGATTTCTCTCTCCCTTGAGTTTTTTTTTTTTTTTTTTTTTTTTGAGCTACAAATAAGAGAGGCGAAAGGCTCAATTTATAGGCAATGATACTTGGAGAGAAAGAAAAAGACTTGACTTAGAGGCAAAGACTTGGAGAGAAAGAAAAGACTGGGCTTAAAGGCAAAGACTTGGAGAGAAAGAAAAGAAAACTTAGAGGGAAAGAAAGGTAGCTTGGAGAACAAGCACGCAATATAATCTATAACACATTGTAATATTAAAATATTTGCTAATATGGTTGAATTGAGGTTAGTGCACTTTCTACAAAATCAAAATCAATCCCAAGTAATATGGCTCACGGCTAGGTCTCTTACTTTCATTTTGATTCAACTTGATTCTGTACATATAGGTCATGTTTGATTCACGAGACTAATAGTGAAGTATTAATAATCCTATTAAATTAGTGTAGTATTCACTATCCAATTGGATTAATATCTATTGGATTAATAATCCCACCGCTACCCCATTACTCATAATCCTACAAATTTGCTGGATTAATTATCCATTGGATTAATAATCCTAAACCAAAATGTTAAAACAAACATAAGATAATTGGACCCACGGATTAATAATTCCAATCACATGCTCTAATCCACCCAATCAAACATGCCCATAGTATCTATGATACTAGTTGTGGTGGGTTGTTGTTTGAATATCAATTTTTGCCTGCTACAACCAAAAAAAAAGAAAAGAAAGTATTCTTGATCAATAAAACCGTTTAGGTGTATGAATGACGCACCACAAAGTATTGTTGATCAATAAATCATTAATTGTTGATAGTCGACTATGTATGTATACAAAGCCGTTTTATAGCCTTTTTTCTGCTTTAAACAACTGCTTTATGCCCCAAGATCCTTTACGAAGCTGTTTAAACAAGGCTGTTTTATGGCCAAGTATGTATGCATATTCTTAATCAATTTTTGCCCCAATTATAGCTTTTTTATACATTTAGATACATTTTTAATTAATCAATAATTTACAAAGCAGTGCTCCTAAATCTGCTTGAACAGTTTCACTTTCTCTCTCTCAAACTGAGTTTCACACTTTTGTTTGTAAGAGCTTCTTTTTGGCATTATACAAACAGTTGCTCGGCCGAACCCACTTCTAGAATTGTTTGTTTATTTATTTATTTTTTCACAGGAGTTTATTTTAAAATTGCTAGATATACATGTTATTGAATTAAGAAATTACGTTTTGTGGCTCCCCAACTAAAAGAAATAGATAGCTCACGTCTTTCCTTAATAATTTAAGATTTGTATCTATGTTGTTTCGGCAACCATACCCGCTATTAGCATTATTTGGCACATTATTGGCAACCGAAATTTGAGCCAAAGTAACCATTATTCGGCACAACATTAGGCACATTATTGCAACTTATTTGGCTTATTCGGTAACTTAATCAGCATATTATCAACTTTTATTCGCATATTATCAACAAGGAGTTTCGACAACTTATTGACTTACTCGGCAATTTTTATTTGCATATCAACTGCATATTAACTCTGCATGTTATCAACTCGGCTTCAACAACTTATTTGGGAACTTACTCGGCATATTAATTCACAACTTATTCGATATATTACCGCTACAATTCGGTATATCATATGGCATATCATCAAGAGCATATTAATATCAACTTTGCATTTTATCTAGCATCAGCAACTTATTTGGCACTAACTTCTCGGCAACAATATTTGGCACTGATATCTTGGCTTCGACAACAATATTCCTCGACACTAATCTCGGCATCAACATAGAACTAGCATCCCGGCTTGCCGAAATCCACATCTAACAATACCAGAGGATTCGCGTCGACTCAAAAAGTCCAAAGCCACTAACCGAAGGAGCCAAAAATTAACCGACGCTTGCCAATAAGTGCACAACAACCCATATTTTCAACAAACTGCAATTTTCAACATTGTCGAAATCAAGTTTGGATTATACTAGTGTGAAGTACTCATTAAGACTAGTTCAACGCAATAAACCGCATCAAAATCGGAGCTCAAACGTAGCCGTGCAAGCCGGTCGAAGTTTGCTTAGACATTCATCCATTTTTGTCGAAGAAGATGACCATAGTTGGCAATGACAAACATAAGAAATTATCATGTGCTTCGTGGTTGAATTATAACCTGTTGATCTGAGTCCTTTGATCTATTTTGGCTACAACAATGCCATCATGCGTCCGATTACAACAATCAAATAGTCGTTTCCAACTATTTGGAGGCTCTTGAACACATCTGTGCAGTTTGATTTTGCCAATTCCATACCCAAAATTTGTTCTTTATCAAGAAACTTAACATTTATTTGAACAGCGTAACTCGTCAATGAAAACTCTCATTCCTTCTACCGCAGACAATGGAAGTTTTGAGACAATTGTGGGAGCCAAAAAATATATATATATTAGCTTATTGGAGTTAACCCAAACAAGGCCTACAATGGGTCCAACCCAAACAAATATCACACCCCTAAGGGGGCATCCCAAAAGAGGGGGTATGTCATCTCTCTCTACACTAGACACTAATACTCTTCATTTCTATACCTTCATTCTGTCAATCAAGTGACTAATTTCACTATCGGAGTATCTCCGGCCAACAATCCCGATTGGGTAGCGAGGATTTTCATGGTCTCACAATATCCATGCAAAAACATGAAAAGTGCAGTCATTAATCGATTGGCTTAGACATTGTATTTTTCAATGGTAAAAAGCGCAAGGATTGATCGTTACCCCAAGTATGTATGGGTGCACAACTATTCTTACAAATGGGTAGCTGAGAGGGTTGGAAAATCTGTCTTCATACACTCCACAAAATTTCTATGCTAGTTGATCCCCTAATGGTTGATGACGCATACGTAAGCTTTGCAGTGTAGAATCACGAGAAATCTGTCCTTCAAGGCAGACCTGTTTGGTTGACGATTGGTTGACCCATACGTAGACTTTCCCCTTTGTTTGTTGTACTAAATATGCAAGTGACTGCAAGGGGAGAAGAAGGTATGACACTGCTCTTTGTTTGCTACAACCCCAACTGTTTCCGTCGTTGGAGAGATTAAGATTGATCTCCTTATGATTAATCCGGTACTGAAGCTTAGTCTAAATGCAACTGATCACTAACCATTGTTATTGTGCACTTCCATTATCTTCCGGTGAAAGAAATGAACTCAGTAATGACTTGTTATTGTGCACTTCCTGAATCTCAAATCTAATTGTTATCGAAGTTTTAACATTCTAAAATGTCAGCCTATATGGGCTTTTTAACTGTGGTTAGAACTACTTGACTTGGTATGATTCTGGGATTGCAGCTGCAAGCAGATCATTATAAAAACAGCTACAAAATCACATGTAAATGACAGTGCACCGACAATTTATGCTATTTGGCTGACAAGGTTGCTGGCATTTTCAAAATCAATTGATGCTTGTGGTTTAATCCTTTACAGACACCATTTATTTGTGCTACCTAAAAAGGGTGATGGGTTTATGTATTGTTTTGAGGGTGAATTATACTAACAGTTCCTATAGTTTGCAGCTCATGTCACTTTGATTTTTAACTTTTCAATTGTGACACATTTGACCATGAATTTTAAATCTTATTCCAAATAAGAACAATTGAAGATACCATTGTTTAATTTCAAGGGCAAAGTCGTCAATTTGATAAAATATAAACTGATTTGATAAAAATAAATGTCAAAAAAATATTTTTTAATTTTTAAAAATAATTTCTACCTACTAAAGATAAAATATGTAATATTTATTTATTTATTTTTTTACCAAATTAATTTTTATTATGTGTTTGAATAATGATCATGTAATGAGTGGTTGTTAGGCTTTTAACGTGTAATCGATATATTTAATATATGAAATGTTTTTAATTTTGGATTTTTTGATTTAATAGATCGGTTTAATAATGATATCAAAGTTGTCGCCATATTTGACTTTTGAAAAAATAGAAACTAATTAATGAAAGTAAAAACAACCACCCAAGCATATAATAAAAATTAGTTTGACAAAAAAATAAATAAATGTCTAAAAGATTTATCAATTTTACATAATTTTATCTTTAGTGAGTAGAAATAATTTTTAAGAATTCAAAAAAAAATTTGATATTTATTTTCGTCAAATTAGTTTATATTTTATCAAATTGATGACTTTACCCTTGAAATTGAGCAATAATATCTTCAATTGTCTTTATTTAGAACAAGATTTAAAATTTAAAGTCAAATGTGTCACAATTAAAAAGTTAAGGACCAAAGTGACACAAGACCCAAACTATAACAACTATTGATGTAATTAGCCCTTGTTTTGATTGCCAAGTCCAGAAGGTAAATTTTAGAAGCGAAATTACAAGACTCTGAGAAGTAGCGAAACTATTTCCCAAAAGGTGGGGATACAACTTTTAATGTGGGATCTATGAAGTTGCACTTCATGTATTTGTAACTACTGTTGCTCTTCTACATTGATTTGTGATTCTTTCAATTTTAAATCTTCAAAGTGCAAATTTGTTTGCGCTCTTCGGAGTCACTAATGCACCCGCAGCATTTATGGATTTGATGAACAGGATTTTCAAACCTTTCCTAGATGACTTTGTTGTTGTATTCATTTATGACATTTTGATGTAAAGATGAGCATGAACAATATTTGAAAATGACCCTTCAAACACTTAGGGAAAAGCAGCTGTATGAGAAATTAAAGAAGTGTGAATTTTGCCTTGATAAAATAACATTTTTAGGGCATGTTATTAACAGAAATGATATCTCAGTTCTCAGAAAATCGAGGCGATTGTTGATTGGCCTACTCCAACTAATGTAACAGAAGTTTGTAGTTTTATGGTGTTGGCTGGTTATTATCGGAGATTTGTTAAAGACTTCTCAAAAATTGCAAAGCCATTGACTCAATTGACTTGAAAGGGAGAACCATGTGAATGGACTGACCAAAGAGAATCTGCATTTCAAGAACTAAAGACAAGATTAACTACGGCTCCAATCCTTACTATTCCCTCAGGTACCGAAGGTTTTGTAATCTTTAGTGATGCATCTTGTAAGGGTTTGGGCTATGTTTTAATGCAAGATGGCAAGGTAATTGCATATGTCTCTCGACAGTTGAGGCCACATGAAAAAAACTACTCTACACACGACCTAGAACTTGTTGCAATTGTGTTTGCACTAAAAATATGGTGTCACTATCTGTATGGAACCAAATGTGAAGTGTACATAGATCATAAGAGTTTGAAATACTTTTTCACACAGAAGGAATTGAACATGCGTCAAAGGCGATGGCTTGAATTAATCAAAGATTATGATTTACAAATTCATTACCATCCGGGCAAAGCCAACACTATGGCAGATGCACTTAGTAGAAAGAATGTGGGGAATCTTGCCTATTTGCTCATAGATCAGAGAGAACTGCTACTAGAGTTTGAAAAACTCGAAATTGAAGTAGTGCCTTTTGGATAGGATAGTTTGATGGCCGCAATGTCTGCGCAACCTACAATTATTGAAGAAATCAAACAAAAGCAAATGAATGATGAAATTTTGAAGAAGATTTGCAATGAACTTGACACCAAGCCTAAACTGGGGTTCACAATTGAAGACTCCGTGTTGAAATTTCAAGGGAGATTGTGTATTCCAAATGATACAAATTTAAAAAGGAAAATTTTGGAGAAAGCCCACAAGTCAATGTTTGCTATGCACCCAGGAAGCACCAAAATGTACTAAGACTTGAAGTTAGTGTATTGGTGGCCCAACATGAAAAGAGAGATTGCCGACTTTAACTCTAAATACTTACAATGCCAGCAAGTGAAAGCAAAACATCAAAAATCAGCGGGTTTGCTTCAGTCTCTTCCTATCCTGGAATAGAAATGGGAGCATATCGCCTTGGACTTTGTTGTTGGCCTACCTCGAACACCTAGAGGTATGGACTCTATATGGGTTGTAGTTGATAGACTAACTAAGTCTGCTCATTTTCTTGCCATAAAGACTTCTTTTACTGCATATAGACTTGCTACTATCTACATTGATGAAATTATTTGACTGTATGGGGTTCCTGTGTTTATTGTATCAAATAGGGATCCTAAATTTGTTTCTAGGTTTTGGCATAGTCTACAAGATGCAATGGGGACAAAATTGAGGTTTAGTACAGCATTTCATCCACAAACTGATGGACAAATCGAAAGGACTATTCAAACCTTAGAATACATGCTTCGTATGTGTGTTCTGGACTTTTAGGGCAGCTGGGAAACATATTTTCCATTGGCCGAGTTTGCTTATAACAATAGTTTTCACGCTAGCATTGGTATGGCACCATATGAGGCACTATATGGTAGAAAGTGTAGATCGCCAATTTGTTGGACACAGGTTGGTGACAAGGCTATTTATGGTACTGAACTTGTGCAAGAAACAACTAAAAAGATCAAAATCATTAAGCAAAGGCTCAAAACTGCATAGAGCCGACAAAAAAGTTATGCGGATCAACGAAGAAGAGACTTAGAGTATGAAATGGGGGATCATGTGTTTATCAAAGTAACACCAATGAAAAGACAGATGAGATTTGGCAAGAAGGGAAAATTGACTCCTCGCTATATCAGACCGTTTCAGGTTCTCGAGAGGTTGGGTCCTATTGCTTACCGTATTTCTTTGCCACCGGGAATGGAGCAAGTACATAATGTTTTCCATGTATCCATGCTTCGTGGGTATCTTAGAGATCCATTCCATATGATTGATCACCACCGAATTGCTTTAGATGAAAATATGATGTTTGAAGAATGGCTCGTGCAAATCATTGATCGGTAAGTGAAGCAATTGAGAAACAAAACTATCCCTATGGTGAAAGTCGAGTGGAAAGAACATTATGGGAAGGAGGCTACTTGGGAGAAGGAGGAAGAGATGAGACAACGGTATTTGCATTTATTTCCATCGGAAGGTAACCTAAGTTTGGAGGACCAAACTTTCTAAGGGGGAGAGACTGTGACGACCCTGACCACCGAACTATTATATTACATTATTTCAATAAGTCTAATTGCATGATTATGTGTTTAATTGTGTGATTATATACTTAATTTTATAGTTTTCTGTTATTACATGGAATATCTGTTTGAATTGGCAACTTAAAGACAGAAATTAAAAGCCAAGATGACTTCAGAAACTGAAATTGATTAGCTTAATAGATTAATTAGAATATTTAGAATTTTACTGCAACTTTAATTGAAAATTGATTCGGATCAAAATAATTAGAATAAACTAATTGAAATTAGTTAGAATTGAGCCTAATTACTTAACTTTGATCATACTTGATTAGGCTAGCTAATCACACCATATAAATAGGTCAAATAAGCTTATATACTCATATGTACATACACTTGGCTGAGATTTTGAGAAAGTAGGAGAGTTAACTCAACACTAGAGAGAGAGAGAAGAGAATTGTGAAGGAATTGAAGGAGAATTGGAGGATTAAGTTATAAGACACTTGAATTCAAGCTTTAGGCACGATCTTCAACCCTAATCCTTGTAAACAAAACATGTAGAAGTTGAATTCATCCAAGTTTTGAGTTCATTTGCATGAAATTGTTTAGTAGAAGCTTGAATCACCTTGAATTGGGAAGATAAAAGTTAATCATGTACATGCATGCATAATTTGAGTTAGAATTCATGAAATTTCTACATGCAATGGCACTTTTACACCTAATTTGAAGAGTCCTTTATGTTTTCATACTTCTCATATCACTTGATCATGTTTTGAAGATATATCAACTCAATTTGAGTCAATCTTGCTCTATAACTTGAAGTTGAAGTTTTTGGTTGAGAAATTGCCATGGTTTTGAGCAATTAGCTTCAAATTAATTATGTTTCCATGTTTTATAATGTTTTCCCATGTTTTTGTACCTTAGACACGAGTTTAGAATTTTTGAATACCAAATTTGAACTTCAAACACAATTCTGGAAATTCCAGAATTCGACCAGTCTGTTCAAGCGAAGAAAGTGTCGCTCTAGCTTGAAAATCAAGCTCCCACAAGTTTTACAAAAGTTTAAAGACCGCTCGAGCGGCCAAAGTGGTGCTCGAGCGAGGACCCTTTTTTCTCAGTCTTTCACTCAAGCGACCATCAAGCGAAAATTTCATGCAACTAATACTTCTGCCAAGTTTGCAAACCACTCGAGCGACAGAAGTTGCGCTCGAGCAACCACTTTTATTTTTGAACCCCCGCTCGGGCAGAGACCCTGTTTTCAGCAAAGTTTGACTAACTCTTTTAAGTGCATGCTTGCATCCTCATGTCATTTCAAGTACTCGTAGACACCAATTGAACTCATACAAACATGGAATGAGTTAGAAACACATGAGAAAAATTTAATGAAAATGGAACGGCTATCGAATGGTATTCCGGTTGTACTTTTGTTATGTGTTTTGTATAGGTGGACGTCTGAGCCCTTGTGACAACATAACCCACAATGAGTAATAACTTTATAAAGATATGTTCAAGTTATGTTTATTTTTGAAAATGTTACTGTTAGCGAAATTGATATATGAATGATTGAATGGCTTATTGTTCATCGAATGGTTTATTGAAACTCTAGTTTCTTATGAATGAATGAAGTTCCCTTTAGGAAATGTATTCATGGCCCACCCTTGCTTGGGGGAGATTAATACCATGGCCCATTGGCCCTCGTCCGAGGGAAACAATACCGTGGCGTATTGGATAATTGAAATATATAAATCTTTGCTGTCAGACATTAATGGTCACATTGGATATGATATATTGATTGACCCTTAAGGTCCCATTGTTATTAAAACAGTGTTACTCTATTGGATGTGACACATCTTTGAATGAAATGGTTACTGATGCTAAGATTGATACATGTAATGGTATTGAACTTCATTCATATAACCTCTTTATCCTGTTATTACTCATTGGGCATTAGCTCACTATTTATTTATATATATGTAGGTGGGCAAGCTGAACATCAAAGTTAAGAAAGTCTCGAGTCTACCCAGATCAGCCTTTTGAGGAGTTTCCAAGTGAAGTAATTAGGTTTAGGTGGAGCCATGCTAGTTGAACCCCTTTTTTTTTGCTTGATAAATGATTTTGTATTTGTATATATTTTTGGGGTTTCGTATAACTATAAGATGTGGATTTTTGGAACTCATGCGGTATATAAACATAAAGAGTGAACCTTCGCTTATGATACGAAGTCCTCTCATATACGCACGACTCAATGGATAATTTTTGTGTTATTTTAGACTTCCGCTAAGCCCTGTACTTTATATTAAAAGGTTTATTTGTATGGAGGCCGTAGGTAATCTATGATTACTAGCTGGTCATGATGCTAAACCTATGGGGTGGTTTTGGGTAGTGACACGAACTCTCTAGCTGTTCTTTATCGATCTCTGTCGCTCGAGGGCTTTGCTCTAGTTGTTCTTCATCGAACTCAAACTCGATCTCAATCTCGATCTGTTCTTTATCTCAGATTAGATCATTATCATTCTTCGATTCTCTTCTTCTCTCTTCGATCTCTCTGCAAATCTCTCTCTTTAAACTCTGTTTGGATCTATCTGTGTTCGATTATGGAGATGAAACGTGTAATCGAGTTTACACATGCGTACATGGATCGTCATCCTAGAAAGAGACTGCATTTGGGTTGAGACGTTGCTCCCCAGGCCTTTAAGGTATCAAATATGTTCTCTAGATCTCTGATTTCCTAATTTCTTTCTTCTTCTTTTTTGATTCTATTTTTTGCTAGATCTGGTCGAAATTAGATACGTGGTAGATTAGGTATGAGAAAAGGTTTATGCTTTTATAGATCTATAAATTTCATGGTAGATCGGGTTTGGAAAAAGGTTTATTATTATTATTTTTTTATGTATAATCGATTTTTATTAGGTAATTTGTCAAAGTTTTTTAGTCTGTGATCAGATCTGCAAATTTCAAATAGCTCTTTTAAATATCTGTGGAGAATAAGAAAGTTATTAGGAAGGTTTGTTCATCTGACACTTTGATTTCTACTCAACACCTTTTTTGTTCATGCAATATAGTTCAATGATGTCTTGCAGTTTTCAATTGCTTCACTTGTGCTTCTGTCTTTCTTGGTGGAGATGCGAAGTTACTTGAGCTAGAAAAGCTTCTTCTCCCTCTTTACTTGAACATATATCTTCTAGATTGTTCAAATTCCTTTGATCTAAATCGATCTAGGGCTCAAGGTAAGGATTTTCTGACTTGGATTCGCTCAGTTCACTCAAGATCTGTAAAATCTCATGGTTAAAACAATGATTTGGAGTATATTTAGGTTGATGTTTGTAAATTCACTTGCATTTTTTCCCCAATCTAGCTTTTCTGGCATTTTTCAATTTTTTTTTTTTGGCTTATGTTTTTCTGATTCCACTTGTTCACTTGTTTGTTTGTTTGTTTTTGTTTGTTTTTTTTTTTGGTTCTTATGTTTGAGTTTTGAATTTCTTAAAGTCCTATAGGGAATTGAATATTTGAGGGATTGCTTACATCTCTTTTCTTTTGTTCTAAACTTGACGGGTTGGTAAATATGTAATTTTTTAACTTCAAATTTCAATTTGATACTTGTTAATATGATATGCTGAAATGAATGACATGTAAATTTCAGTCATTTGATTCCATAAACATTCATTGTTATTTTGCCGGCAAATTATAAGGCTTGGCAAGTAGGTAACTTTGATTCACAATTGGCAAGTAGGTTAATTTTAAGGCTTGGCAAGTATGATTATTTATTTCCTCTGTTTGTTTGGTTCTTGATTAATCAAATATGTGTCAACAATTTTGAGTTATTGGGGATTAAATGTTAGCTTAATGTGTGCAGGAGGTAAATGAGATGTGGGCAGGCTTGGGCTATTATAGGTTTCAGCGATTTCTTGTTGGAGAATCTACAATTCCTCTACCCAAATCTGCCAATAAATAATCATATACCATTGTTTGGATGTTTGTTTTACTACTATTAAAACATTTTTGGCCTATTGCGGCGTTTCAAAAACGTTGCTAATTCTCGATTTTCTTGTAGTAATTGTTTGGGAAACCTGAAAGTTTTGCCTACTATTTCAAAATGGTGTTCTGGTGGTTCATACTAGTGAAACCATTCTGCTAATTATTATGTTGTTGCTGTTGATCTATTGCTCTTTTATGTGTATGTTGCACATTGTTCCTCTAACTAAACCAATTTTCATAATTATTAGACCATTTTTTTTTTTTGGTCTTTCAAGAAGATACAAGAATTATTATCAAATCAGGTATACAAGACACCCTTGGTCAAGCCCAGTTGGTAAGTTATCCTTCCCCTTTTTTATGTTTCTTTTCTTTTTATGTTTCCTTTTTGTTATAACAATATATGTCTGTCTTTAGCCTTCTTGCTATTTGTTTTTGTTGCACTATTAATATGAATTTTTGAAACACTGCAGGGATCAGATACAATGATGGATACTACCAATTTACTTGAGCTAGCGTTCTTTTCAAATGAACCAGTTGACCATCTCCAACCTCAATGCTCTGCAAATTCTACAACTTCTGTTTCCATCCAAATTTCTTCTTTTCCAGTGTCTCAGGGTATTATTTTTATCAATAAGATCTCCAACTTTATTACTGTCATATTTGATGATCGCATCTATTTAACATCACATCACATGGACACTGGACAAATTTAATATTTGCATTGTCTGCACTATCTGCACTGTGATGACTGTTGACTATGCTACAATTATATCTGTTTTCCTGATTATTTGCAAATACATCATATATCATTTCTGCCCTTGCACATAGATTTACTTATATGCCATGCAACAAAAATTAATAATGTAACCCTTTTTGCTTGCTTCAGTAGTTTAACTCTTGTATTCTTATTTCGAGGTTTGCATCCTAGGATCAAGTTGTACTCTGGTTTTCTAATTTCATTCTTAGAGTTGTTCTCTTGGACTTCCAAAAGTCAATCTAAAGATTGAATTAGCTGCATTTAAATGAGTTTGTAATTTCATTATGACTTGTTATCTAATTGAGGTTTCATTGCACTCCCAATTTGTTTCCATTGATTGCGTACCTCATTTTTTGGATGGTCTTAGTAGGCAATCAAAGTGTTCTGAATCATATGTTGCATCTGTATATATTAAAATGGCTTGAAAACAAAGCAATATGATTAATATTTTAATTCTTGCCATTCATGTTACTGTTTTTCATTGTATTTTTTAAGGACTTTGGTGTTGATTCATGATGTTTTCTAAACTAGGACAGTTTGATGTTAAGTACATTCTTATTATGTTTGTGTGATACATTGATAGTATAGGCCAGGGGTTGAGCCCTGCATGATGAGCTTGGGTATGCAAGAACCCACCCACTGGGCTAGCCATTAGCTTAGAGTAAGGATGAATTTGATACATCAAATTCTTCATTCCTTTCTCTTTCTCCCTTCTTGCTATGATTGGTGGAACCATTTGTACAGTCAATCATATGAAGGAAATATGATTAGTGGGTTGGACACTTTTTGCACTAAATGACTGTTTTCAAGCCACACTTTTATTCAGGTCTCTCTCTCTCTCTCTCACATGTACGCTGTAGACACCCTATTTTTTACCGCCCTTAAGACTTGGGCGCTTTATTCTGAACACCTGATGATGAAAGTTACACTATGCAATCTTTTGAATTCTCAGCGAAGAAATTTGGATTCAGGCTCTAATCTCAAACCTTACACCCCATTTTGGCCAAACTATTTTTGACCTTAAAACTCTCATTTCAAAATATTTTTCCAAATGCTTCTACGATGTTCTGAGGCTCGCATTTCGTTTAAAACATTGCACTTTTCGGTAAACCAAGTAAGGACAAAGTGGAAATAAATGGAAGGGAGGTGAACTCTTTGAAAAATCTTCAAAACCTTTTATTTATAGGTTTGGAGTTGAAGGACATACGAGGAGAGGGAAGAAAACTAGTTTAGGAAGAAGTTAAGAATCAAACTGTTGAGAAAGAATGAGAAGCCTTCACTAAATTAGGAATATTTCATTGCACACTTAGAATTTAGATATGAGGCCACCACTATTGGAAATTAGACTTCTGGGGCTTCAATTTAGACTCAAGAATCACCAAAAACCGAGTCCAGATGAGAGAGATATACCTGTTTGAAGTCGAGTCTGAAGTGCATCTTTTTAGACCCAGCCGGGTTCATTTAGAACTGGCCATACCTCATTGAGTCCCAGCTAGGCCTCAATGAAATCTTATCCTGGGTTGCTTGTTAGGCTCGGCCGGGTCTCAATGGCGCCAGATAGACAGCTAGTGGGAATTGAACAAATATCTTTATTTGAAGATATTTTTGACCACTTTGACTCAAACTCTATAAATAGGACCTCTTCCTTCAGAATTCAAGGTTAGCAAAATTTCCAAAAGCCTTGAAAAATTAAAGAGACCTCCTTCCATCTTCCTTCCTCCTTTGACCGTCAGACCTGCTTTAGCTATACATACACAATACATACACCATTAGAGCTTGTTCTTGAAGCTTTTGTTGAAGTTTCAAACCATATCTCATAAAACTTGAGGGTGTTGGAATCAAGTTTATTTAACTACAAGCATCCTCTCTTTCAAGAGGTATAACTTTTGCATCTTCTTCCTTATTTCTCTTTTACTATTTTATTCTCTTTTCCATGTTTTGTACACTGTTTTGGGAGTGTTTTGTGGGCTAAAATTTGTGATTTAAGAGCTACCAAAGTTGGAGGGGTTAACCACCATTCTTTGAACCTTATTCTAAGCTTATATCCTTGTGTTTCCCACTTATTTCTCTGATTTTAACCACTGTTTTGGGCTATTTTTGGACTATTTTCAAAGGCTAAAATATGGTTTAGAAGTCTCAAAAGTGGAGGGGTTAGCCACCCCTCCTTAGCTTTGCTTACTACCTTTGTATCTCTTTATTTTTGCCTATCTTTTGTGCTCTTTTAACATGGTTTTAGCTACTGTTTTTCATCCTTTAGGGGCTGTTTTAGGGCTATCCTAGGTTATTTAATTAATTCATGCTTTGATTAGTTTGCTTGTTGTCTCATAAGTTTGCATATATAACTTGTTATATGTTGTTCTTGGCCTTTCTTTGTTTAATTTCCATGTTAAGAGCCTCATTTTAATAATCAACTTACCACTCATTTCTTTCATTTGAGAGTTTTTTCAACCAGTTGATGGTTGTTCAAAACATGAGCTAAAGATCTACGCTTAATGGCTTAATCTCTACGGAGGTTCATCGCCAATGGTATAGTCTCTCTTTCATGTTGAGAATCACTTCCCGTTTGACATGCTTCTCATTTAGTGGACGTGATCATCACCTTGGACTTAATGGACTAAAGAATGGAAATGTCTAAAAATTACTAAAATGAACCAACCTACATAAAGAAAATGAGTTATATTGCTTGGATTCGGCCGGACATTATGCCGAGTCCATCGTGTCAAGAGTCGTCACATGTCAATTCATGATATTTTGATGGATCTTGGAGCGTGTATACTTCCTTCTTTTACTTCATAATAAGAGGAAGGGGTGGTTATTGATTCATTGCATTCATTAATTTTTGTTCAAAATCATGCCCTAACTCATCAAGCAATCAATTTACTCATTGATGGTTTTGAAAATGATTCCAACCTTCTCTCGAGGCTTTCCCATGACAGAGATGTGTGAAAGGGACAAATAGAGTCTAGAATAACTTTTTCTGCACTGTTTTCACTTCAGAGCACAAAACAAGATTTTGCATGAAATTAAGGCACAACTGGCCCTTTTGGGGCCAGGCCGGGCCTCATTAAGGCACGGCAGGCCATCAATGTTTGGTCAGCAGTATGTTTTGCAAAAAACAGAGGGCAATGGTTGAAGGTGAAACAGTACAGGCCTAGGCAAACAAAGCTGTTCTTGGACACTGTGCTTGCAACCCTTGTGCATCCTTGCTTACATTAATGTTGTAAATTAATGCTCCGTGTATTGTTGTAATTAATTTAATCATTATTATTGTTACAATTAGTCTTGTTAATTATTAGTGTTGTAATTATCATTATTGTTTATTTGTAATTGTTATTAGCTAATTAGCTTAAATAGTTAGTTTACCTATCATGGTTATCCTTGTTGTAATAGAGTAGTTAGCTAGTTAATTCTTTGCTTATTTATTCATTCGGTTTTGTAATAATTAGTTTAATTCGAACTTTCAGACTTTGATTCGCACCCTCTTGCATGAGGGCAATCATATAATAAGTTGTATGTCTTCCAACCCTACGTCTTTCTCCTTTTTACTTACTTGCTTACAATGGTTAGAATAGAACATCATTTTTCAAATTAGCATTCTTATACGTTGTATCCATTGTCTTGCATGCATCCAAGATTCGACTCATCATACTAATCCAATATCAATGTTCAAATTCATTGCCTGAATACGTGTTTTATCGCATGTCTTGAATGGAACCATATGCCATGCTCATAGCCAAGCCTATAAATTACATAATGTGTGCGTTGTATTTAGTCATATTGCATTAATTAGGAGCATGCATATTTTTCTAATTATTTTGCTTTGTTTTGGCTTGGAGTACTAGGTGAGCAATTTTGAGTTTTAGCATCTTGCATCGAATGTTTGTGTTGCCATGCCAAGCATATTTCCATGAGGCTACTTGCTTAAATGATATAATTGTTTAAATGCTTGTGGATGAAGGCTAGTTGCTTGAATTGGGATAGTTTGATTAATATCCATTTTAAGCCCACTTTTTCAAGTGGCATATTCACAAACTCTTTTCAAAACCAAACATGAAATCAAATGTTCCAATTTTTCGCAAATTAGTCTATACTTGTGTGCGTCACATAGTAAAAATAGCTAATAATCGGAATAAGAGCATATAACGTAAATAAAAATTACATCATGATTAGTAAAGGCTGATCTTTGATCGGGCGAGTGAGATGCTCAATTCATGACCTTTCCCTCTCGTACCTAAGTTCCCAAACCAAGACACTTTGGTGATGACAGATAAGTGGGCTTTGGCACGAGTCTCAGGTTTCCTAAATTTTTCAAAAATATTTAGGTGGCGACTCTAAATCTGGCAAAGCAGTCCATTTTTGGCATTTGATTCAAATATCGATTTTCCAAAAGAATTTCTGGATTTGGACTCTTTTGTGTTTTTATTGTTTCACATTGCACTTTGTGAATCAAATTCAAAACCATGGGAGTCCGAACTATGGGGCTAGTCTTATCCAAAAGGAGCACGAAAAGCAAGCTACACGTGCGCACGCACACACGCGCGCACACTTTTAACACAGGTTATATTATAATTAGTATTAAGATAATGGAGGAAATCCAGCTTTGGTGTGATTTTTTTTACTGTATTTTTTGTGTTGTCTCACTTGAAACTACAGTGGCCACTAAAGCCCACAAAGTACATGTCTATTGTTGGTTGCAGTTTGAGCCAACACCCAGGAGGGGAGAGTCAAATGTAACACAGAGAACACCAGATTATTTCCTATAAATGCAACACTTGAATTATTGCTAAATCTCAAGTGACAAGGTGTATCGGTAAAGAGGGATGAAGATCTGGTGAGACAAACATGAGAATTGACTTTTACAATTCATACATTTTACGTACTTGAAAACATCAAGTAGAAAAATGTAAAGCAGTGCTGCATTGATTGACAAACATGAGAATTAACTTTTACAATTCATACATGTACAGGCCTCAAATGCCTACCTCCAATTTTTACTTGGGCCTGCTACAGAAATGCTATTTGAGTTTGTAAACGAAATGCCCAAGCTTGAGACCCAAATCAAGATAGATCTCACTTCTGTCCTTGGACCACTCTTCTTCACATGGGTCATTCTTCAATTATTCCCAGTGAGTATTTTTTTTTTCCCCTTCTTTTTCACCAACAATGGTGTTTGTTTGAATTAGAGTATTTGAAGCATGCATGTTGTGTTTTATAGCCAATGAAATGATTGCATCTAATATCTATTGGTATATTATTTAGGAAGATGTTATTTGTTTCATTCTTATATATGGTAATAACCTTCAATTATTTTCCCTATTTATGTATGTCATATTGACATCTTTGGTTTACGAGAAGCAACAAAAGCTAAGAATCATGATGAAAATGCATGGGCTTGGCGACGACCCTTATTGGATGATTACTTATGCTTATTTTCTTGTCATATATTTGGTCTACATGTTATGTTTTGTGGTATTTGGCTTAGTTATAGGTAATAAGACAAGAAATGGACTACTTTATTTCTTTTGACTTTTTTTAATCAAGTTGCTTTAAAACTGTTGATTTTGATGCAGGGTTGAAATTCTTCACACTCAATGACTATACCATCCAATTTGTATTTTATTTCATCTACGTAAACTTGCAAATTTCATTGGCTTTTCTAGTAGCTTCAATTTTTCGCAAATGTGAAGATTGCTGCAGGTTTGGTCTCAACTAAAAAATTTTATTTGTTAGAGTGGGCCAAATTATTATTATTATTATTTTTTCTTAAAGATTAGTCAAATAACAAAGATGACAATTGAAATTTGATGACCATAGTTATCGGGTACATAATGGTTTTCGGATCCGGGCTCTTAAGAGGCTTTCTTTTCAGATCTTTCTTGAGGATACATCATTCCCAAGTATTCAGCTCAGTTTTGATAGTTCAGGTAAGTTTTGATGAACATTAAGATCTTCATATGCTATGTCATTACACTGATGATAATGACATATGAATAGATATCTATTCTTGGATTAAACTTTAAAATTGGTATAGAACTATTTAGAGGTTAATTATAAATAGTTGGTATAGTTATTTAATTGACTATCATATATACTTTCTCAATGTCAAATTAGATCTGCTGATTAACTATCTATTTTTTCATTCTCAGATCGGATCAAATTGATTGAATACACTAGATCGATCTCTCTTGCTTTTCATTTCGGGGTACATTTTTCAAATCAATTAGTTCCTCCTCACAAGTGATCAATCTCTATGACTTCTGTTTGGAATTTAGGCTTGCTGGAATTCATTATATGATACAAGTGATGGATACACTAATGGATTTAAAGTTAATTTTGATAGTTTCTATATAATTAAAATTTTTGATCCATGCATTAAATAATTAATTATAGACATGACTAACATTGTCATCATATTGAATACTAAACAGTTAAAGTTGCCAATTATTTGCACAGGTTATTTGTGGTCTTTGTTTTTCATTGATTCAGGTATCCAATCGCTTTTGATTTGGAGTTCACTTGAGATACAGAGCTTTCATGGTAGCAATCTTAGGTAAGGTTGTTCAATTTGGAGTTGTTTTATATTGTCATGACCCAAACCCGCCCTATAGGTTTAACGTCATAACCGGCCAGTAATCCTTAGATTACCAAAGGCCTCTGAACAAGTTATCAAGGATTAAGGGGTTGTGGAAGCAAATGTAGAAACATACATAGTCCATAGAGCTGTGCAGACATACATAGAACAAAAATTTCAAAACTGAAACATATACATACATAAGTGACGTTAAACTTCCTTAAGTCTTGCAACACTATACAAGTAGTATTATAAGGGACTTAGCCCAGCGTACAGATAAACAAAAACAAAATAGCAAAACATTCTTAGCATGGTTCACAAAACTTGACTTTTCAAATGGAAACTTCCCTGGAAGGCACAGTGGTTGGCTAACTCAAAACTCTCCAGGCAGCAGCTTAGGCCTAGTCACGTGCTTGCTCATCTACATACATAATATAAATAGTGAGCGAAGCCCAGTGAATAATAATAGAGTAAAGGGTTAAATGAATGATGTCCCATATCAGATTCAGAAAGTAAAAGCAGATTCATATTCTTATTCGAAGTTCAAAAACATGTACTTTTTCAGTTTCATAGAGGATCATACGTGGTACACTCATTAGTGCTAATAGATCACGTATCGAGCATTAAAGGTCATACTTGACCAGTTCCATAAAGAAACCTCCGGTACCGAGAACTTATAACATTCTTAAGCCATGGTATTGTTATCCCCGGGCGAGAGCCATGAGACCATGGTATTATTACCCCTGGGCAAGGGCCATGGGACCACGGTATGGTTACCCTCGGGCAAGGGCCTTGTGCTCATAGACCACGGTATTATTACCCCCGGGCTAAGGCCTTATGCTAAGAATGCCACAAATACTTTTCAATATATGGACAATCATTCATTGATTCAGAACATAACATGTTAGAAAATAGAGCATTTCTTGTCATGTCATATCATATCATATAAGAAATTACTTAAACGTAAACATAGCTTTACAAAGTTATTATTCACAGAGGCTCCAAAGCAAACAGATAGAGCAGACAAATCAGATAACTTGCGGCGTGTGACCTACATAGATACAAAATGAATACGTACAAAATTACACACCCGGAATTATTAACTTAGGTATTTCTTATATTGGTGTGTTTCTACTTCTTATCCTCATTATTATGTCTTAACCATGGCCTAGGAATGCCTAGGATGCAATGTGGATGCCAAAATGCACTTTGAAACACTTAACAAAATTTGCTGAAAACCGGGCCTTTGCTCAAGCATACCTTCTTTTGCTCGAGCGGAGACTTAAAAATGTGAGTGGTTACTTGAGCGTAACTTCGATCGCTCGAGCGGTCTGTAAACTCTGCAAAAGTACTAGTTGCTTGATTTTTCCACTTGACGCACGCTTGACAGTCGCTCGAGCTTGGGACTGAAGTCTTCGCTCGAGTGCAACTCTTGTCGCTCGAGCAATCTACAAAAATTGTAAACTTCCAGAAGCATGCATTTTACGCTCAAGCCAACTTTTGGTCACTTGAGCGGAGGTGCAAAACACAGAGCGGTCGCTCGAGCGTAGGTTCTGTCGCTCGAGCAGAGAAACAAAATCTGGAATTTCCAGATTGCTCTTCCAAGTTCAAAACGTGAATTCAAAGCTGCAAAATGTGGTCTATTGGGCCAAAACTCAAGAAAGCATTTAGAAACTTGTAAAATATCATGAATTGAAGATCATTTCCCAAAATCAAGGCCCAAAATCATGTCAATTGTTCAAAACTCAAACTTGAAATGTTGAAAACAACTAATGTATATAATTTCTTAGCTTCAAAGCTTCCAAATCATGATCAAATAAGACAAATTGATGGAAAACAAGATGAATTCTCAAAACTATGGTAAACTTGGTACATGCATGTGAGAATTACTTGACATTTAAACTCAAAAATGTAATGAAAGTGCATGCATGCATGATACGCTCCTAAAACCATTTATCTAAGCTTGGTTCTTGCATTAACACAACTTAATTCTTTGAATTCAAGTGTTAAATGACTCAATTCCAAAGCTTAAAGGTTGAGTTCTTACCTTAGATGATCAATGATGCTCTAAATGATCAATTGTTTGAAGTTCCAAGCCAAAACCTCAAATTTCTCTAGCAATCCCCTTAATTTGAGCTCAAACTTCTCTACCTTAACCTTCAATTGATGATAACCCGATCTAAGGTCAATTTTGGAAAATATTTGGGCTCCCTGAAGTTGGTCAAACAAATCATCTATTCAGGGCAACGTATATTTATTCTTGATAGTTACTCTATTCAATTCTCGGTAATCCATACATAACCTTAGGGACCCATCTTTCTTTTTAACAAACAAAATTGGAGCACCCCAAGGTGAAGTGCTCGATCGGATGAATTTCTTGTCTAGCAATTTTTAGAGTTGAACTTTCAATTCTTTTAGTTCAGCGGTTGACATTCTGTAAGGGGTCTAAGAAATTGGTTGTGTCTCGGATACTACATCAATGATGAATTCAATTTCCTTATCAATTAACTCCCTAGGTGGGTCATTGGGAAATACATCAGGAAATTCACGAACTACGGAATAGTTTCCACATTACCACTATCAAGATATAGTGAATACAAAACACAAGTAGCCCCAACAACCTTTTCTTAACAACTTCTAGCTTTCATAAATGAAATCAAGCACGGCGGAGGAACTACCCTATTCCCAATAAAGATTAACTTAGGCATGCCATGTGGTGAAACACTAATGATTTACTCAGACAATCAATGGTGGTATAATATTTCGTCAACCAATCCATACCCAAAATACAATCAAAATGAGTAATTTCCAACGGTAACAAATCAACATATAACAACATATCCCCAACCATAATGTCTACTTAAGGTACATATAAGCACATAACATAGAGCCTCCAGATGGTGTAGATACAGATAGCAGATCATGCAATGGTTCTAAGGGTGGAATTAATTTTTGAGAAAATGCATGCGACACAAAAGAATGCGTAGAACTAGAATCTATTAACACATAGGCACGTTGAGCACAAATAGAGATCATACTTGACACCTTGACTCGGTGTTACCAGACATCACCAAGTACTAGTGCAAACACTCAGCCTTGCCTCAGAGTTTCTCTTTCGATATTAGTTTTCACATTTGTTCTTGGTGCAGGGATGGGTTCAACTGAACTTGCTTTAGGATGGTTAGCATCATCGGATCTCATCGAACAATCTCTAATCATTTGGCCAGTCTTGCCACACTGAAAACAAGCACCCGAGGCACGATAACACGTGTGTAGACCGCCAAAACTCCGCTCCGCGCGCGAGGGCGCGAATTGTAGTTCTAGCTACTACAGTTCGGACTTCTGTCACGGTTCAGAATCTAATCTCCCAAAGTGCAATGTAAGATTGATAAATCACCAAAGAGTCCAAATCCGGCAATTGGTTTTGGAAAAGCAATTTTGAATCAAAAAATGCCAAACATGGGCTGCTTTGCCAGATTTCAGAGTTGACACCTAAATGTTTTGTTTTGGAAAAAGTTTGGAAACCCTGACTCGTGCCTAAGGCCACGTGTCCAACATCACCAAAGTTGTCTCAGTTCGCGAACTTGGGTTTAATAGGGGAAGGTCCTGAAATGAGCATCCCCGCTCGCCCGATCAAAGGATCGGCCTCTATTAACATGATATGTTGTTTTTGAAAACACATGTGTTCTTATTCTGATTTATTAATCTAACTTACTATGTGATGCGCATAACATACAAGTATAGACTAGATCGCCTAAATTGGAACAAAACAATTCAATGTTTGTTTTTTAAAAATGGTTTGAGGTGCTACTCGCAAATATGCTAAGACGCGGATTTGCCACCCTCGAGTGGGCTTAAAACAGGATTTGCCACTCTCGAGTGGGCTTAAAATGCACATTTCGATGAGTTGTTCCAATTCAAACAATGAAGCCTTCATCCACAAGCATTCATGCAGTTAAACACTTAAGCACATAGCCTTATGGCAAGCATGCTGAACATGGCAGTCACTCGCACTCATGCAGTATGCTAAAGCGTAAAAGCTTACCTAGTACTCCGAGCCAAAACAAAAGCTATGTTAGAAATCAATGCATGACCCTAGCTATGTCAAGAATGCCTAATGCAACACAAGCAAAATGCAACTAAGATAGGTTTGGCTATTCTAAGATGTCATGTGAATGCAACTTGATAACATCTATTCAAATTGATATTGAAATACAATGTAGTTTGTATGATGCGCCGTGCCCGGTGCATGCAAGACAGATGAATGATGCACGCATGCGAGCATAAGTATGCTAACCACTGAAAGCGGGTAAATAAAAGGGAGAAAGACCTGGGGTTGGAAGACATGCATCACACTCACGCACACTTATTACAACATTTGCCCTCTCGACGGAGGGTCCGAATAATAAGCTAAGCTACATCTAAGCTAAGCTAGCTAACTAATCTAATAAAGCTAATTAGACTAGTTATTACACAACAAAATGAATGACTAGCTATAACTAGTTATTACAGCACCTTAACTAATCAACAAATTAATTAAGTTACAAATTCAAGCTAGACAAATAAGCATTAAACTACACTACTCAGCTCTGCTTTGGAAAGTTGAACAATGTATGATTTTGGTTCCTCGCTCGGAAATCCATTGCTATGCCCTAACTTGCCTCTGTTTGCATTTGATCTCAGAACACTGCACAAAACTCCAGATAGCTTCTACTCCAAAATGGGGACCCCCAAGAGGGTTGCCGACCAGTTGATGGTGGGGTAGACCACCTGTAGACCACCTAAGTATGCTGCAGACTAGAAAAAGTGGTCGGCCAGCTACTTTTTCTGGTCTGCCGACCAGAAAATTCTGCCCAACTCCAGTTTGCTGCAACAGAGAACAAGAAGGGACACGGCAGTGTATTTGCAAGGTATGTGTGCATAACCACCGTCCCTATCATTTCTTAAGCTCAAAGAAGTGCGGTTCTCGTCCCTCGGGCCACCAACCGAGCATCGCAATGCACAATGGCCGAGAAGCCAAGTTTGCACAATTCAATTTCAATGAATGCACAAATAACACATAAGGGCCTTGACCTCTATCATGCTTGATCAAGAAGGTCGGCGACCGAGAAATGAGGCATATTTCATCACTTCAAGTATGAAACGTCCCTCGTTTCTCGTGTTTAGATTAACATCCTATCCAAACACAATGCAAGGCAACATGATCAACCTATCAATGCTAATGGCATGCAAACATAATGCAATGCAACAACATGCGAACAACATGCAATGCAACAAAATGCAAACACAATGCAATGTAACCACATGCAAACAAAATGCAATGTAACAACATGCAAACAACATGCTCTTCTATGAATGTTAGAATGGCATGCACAAGGTTTCAACATATGAACAATGTATGCATGGCAAGTTTAGAAGCCTAAGGCATCAAAACTAGGAAAAAACATCTCACAAGAGGCCTGCAATACGATGCTCAATGGACTTAAACCGAATATGGACAGACCTAAATCATGCCAAAACAATGGCCAAAATACCAAAACTCAAGCACAAAGAGCAAGAATACATGCTCATGTGATGGCTCATTAACTAGGCATAAGGGTCCACTCTCAAACACAATCAAAGAGTGACATGCATGAGGATATGGAAAGGCTATATTCTCTGAAATAACATGTTAAATGATGCCAAATCATGCACATGTCACAAATGAAGCATGCTAGGAGGCTCATAGCTTGAAACTAGCATAGGCACTTGCACTATAGCTATGCAATACATGAACCATATGGCCAAGACAACCCAAAACAGTCCTAGAGCATGTCAAAATGATGCTAAAACATGTATGGACTAAAGCTAATACATGCTAGCATGAAGGGCATGAAGCATGGAATAGGCAAGGCCAATAAGAAGGATTACACTACACCTACCAAAACCAAGCATGAGATGACTTCACTAACAAAAATTAGAGTTATGGCATGGAAAAACAAGACCAAAAACACACTGAAATAATAGCCCACAAGCTTAGGCAAGATGGCATACATAATGGCTCATGTTTAAGGCATAAAGCACCAACCCTCCAAAGCATTGAAAGAGTGAAAGATGTGAGGACATGGCGGTGAAACATGTTCAAATCAAATCACATATCAAATGATGCTAACACATGCAAATAGCCCAAGGAATGCATGCTAGTGGCTTGGAAACTCAAAGCTAGTGAGCTAGAATGCACTATGGCTATACAAAACAAGGCATGCATGACCAAAATAACATAAAATAGAGCTTAATCATGGCAAAACATGAGTAAAAAGCTTCCTGGAGTAGAGTCAAAAGCATGCTAGAATGATGGTCAAAAGCATGATGCATGTTAGGCTAGTAAAGAGGATTGCACTACAAGTGCAAGGAGCATGCAAGAGGCTATCAAACCAACCCTTAGCAGAGCTATAACATGCTGAAATAATGCCTAAGACATGCTAAGATGGAGCCAAAACATGCTAGAAAGACATTCTACTTTGATGAGCTATAAGTAGGATTACACTACACATACAAGAAGCATGCAAGGATGGCCTAAACTAAGCCAAAACAGAGGTATGCCATACTAAAATAAGGCCAAAAATAGGTTGAGAACAAGCCAAAACAACCTTAACAAACATGCTACTTTGATGAGCCATCAACACAAGCACATAAGAGAAGAGGAGGGGGGACAACCCCCATCCATTTGAGGCCTCAAAACATACTTTCCACCACTGAAATTCCTCTGGAATTCAGTGGTGAAGAGGCCAAATAAAGATGATCACAAAGGCCTAAAGTGATGGCTCAAAAGCCTAGCAAATAAGGCATGCAAGGGAGTAGACCACCCCCAACACCAAAAAAGCCTTAAACAAACATTTCAAGCACTTAAAATCAGAAGTTTTTGCAGTTTAAAGTTAGGCCTAAATCAGCATGCAAAGAGGGCCAAAGGCTTAACCAAAAATAAAGCTTTAAGGGGTTAAAAACTCACCCTTGAAGAACAACTTCAAAGCTGCAACTCCAGCAACTTTTTTGGACCAAAAGCAATCCAAAAACTCCAAAACTAGCTTCAAGGTGTCTCAACTCCAAACCAAAGGAGTTTCATTTGGTGTTTGTGTGCAAAAGTGTGAAGAAATGGCACTTTTGAGCACAAATATGAAGAGAAAGGAGCAATATAGAGATAGAAGTGTATGTATATCTCTCTAAGCAATTTTCTGAACCTAAGACAAGAGGGAGAAGGTTCCCTTTTATAGAGAAACATGCATCAAGCTTGTTCAACAAGCTTCAAGCTTGAATCAATCCCTCCATACACGTGTATGAAGGATGCTTTTTGCCAGCTAACAAAAGGTGGCATGGAAAATATCTCTGAGAAGTGAGGAAAGCTAACCAATTAAAGTGGTCGACATTACTACTTGGTCGACACCTAGCCAACCATAAAAAATGGTCTGCAGGAAGAGAAAGTGGTCGGCAAGGGGGAGGAGTGGTCTACATAAAGAAAGCACGGTGGTGGCATGGCTGCCAACCACTTTAGGTGGTCCACAGACCACCAAGACCAGCTGGCCGACCAGAAAACTAGCTGGCAGGCCCAAAAAGTGGTCTTCAGGGAAAGAAACTGGTCTACAACCCTTATTCCACCCTCCAAGTAAGGAAAACAAGGTTTGTGCCAAAAACAAATCAAAAAGAATGAAAGACAAAAGTCCGCGGGACAAGGCGCGCAGCCGGAAGCCTCGAAAACTGGTCTACGGGTACCAAAAGTGGCCTACAAGAGGGAAAGGTGGTCTACAGCCACAAAAAGTGGTCTACAGACCTCTGTTACCCCCTAGGCAAGGGCAACAAGGCATGGTCCAAAACCAGGCCAAGAGGAGAACGTTAAGAGGTTTCGAGACAAGGCGCTCGACCGAAGGCCCCGGAAACCGAAAACTAGCCTACAAGAGGAAAAAGTAGTCTACGACTACAAAAAGTGGTTTACGGACCTCTCTCTCCCTCCAGGCAGGGTCAACAAAGCATGGTCCACGAACCAAGCCAAAACACAAAGAGTTCAGAGGCCCGGAGGCAAGGCACTCAGCCAAAAACTCCGGAAACTCGAAATGAGCACAAACATGCACAATCATCGAGCGCCCAAATGATGACGTCTGAGTCTTAAGGTCGGTAAAAAATAAGGTGTCTACAGTTGCCCCTTTTTGACAGAACTCAAAAGTCAAGAAGTGATGGGAATGAATGTCAAAGCCTAGAGATGACCCATTTTTGACAAGGCTGAAGGCTCAGACAAACAGGCCAGATAACAAAGAGATGCGCCCGCAGGTAGGGGCAAGATGCAAATGACATGCACAATGCCGAACATAACTCATGATCATGCAAAGAGAGCTGTGATGAAGCAATTATGCAAAATAAATACAACATTTTAAATGAATGTTATGCAAAGAAATGCTACAAACTCAGATATAAGCAAGCAAACACGAACCAAGCTACATCTCATGCGAAAAGGATGTAAGAAAATTATACAATTCTCACCGTCTCACACGGAAGGCTAAGCGACTACCGAGAATACCGGAGTCTCAAACACAACACCTCTCAACGTATCACACGCAGAAGAGAAGAGGAAAACAACATCTCTCGAGTATCACACGAGGAGATGAAAAGCGACACCTCTCGGTATCACACGCAAGAGAGGAAAAAGGTACACCTCTCAAAGATATCACATGCAGAGAGGGAAAGGTACACCTCTGACGCCTATCACACGCGAGAGAGGAAAGGTACACCTCTCAGCGTATCACACGTGAGAGAGGAAAAGGTATACCTCTCAGCATATCACACGCGAGAGAGAAAAAGGTACACCTCTTAGCGTATCACACGCGAGAGAGGAAAAGGTACACCTCTCAGCGTATCACACGCGAGAGAGGAAAGGTTACACCTCTCAGCGTATCACACGCAAGAGAGAAAAGGTAAACCTCTCAGCGTATCACACGCGAGAGAGGAAAAGGTACACCTCTCAGCGTATCATACGCGAGAGAGGAAAGGTATACCTCTCAGCGTATCACACGCGAGAGAGGAAAGGTACACCCCTCAGCGTATCACATGCAAGAGAGGAAAAGGTAACAGTACAAGCACTAAGGAGTTATATAAACATCGGAGTACACCCCAATGCTTCTAACAAGGGTGAAACGTAAACACCGAGCGCACCCGGGTGTTCCTAATCAAAACAAAACGAACTCAAAGGACAGGAAAGGTCTCACCTGGAATTCTTCTTAATGAACCGTACATACAATATCGTCTGGTTACACCAGCCTCAAATGAACCGTACATACAATATCGTGCCTGCATAAAAAAGAAACTCAATAGGTACAATATAGTAGAAACACATGTTCAATGTTACATCAAGATACAATTCCAATGCGAGATAAACGCGTGCATATACAATGCAAGTGAAAAGGTGCATAGAAACGCAAGTGAAGAGGGCATAGCAATGCAAGTGAAAAGTGCATAGCAATGCAAGTGAGAAAGCTGCAGTCTATGCAAAATTGATATACGTATTCTACGCGACGAGTGCATGTTCGATGCAATGCAGCAAGTATGGACAATTCCTACACAAATGTAAAAGCATGCAAAATGCAATACGATGTGATTTACATACTGTGGAGACATTAGAACTTGTGTAATGCAATGCAACACAAAGACACATTCCATGCACAACAACAATGCATTTTCAATGCAACAATAATAACATGTTTGAAGTAAAATATAGAATAAGGAAATACACTTTAACGAGACCAATTCAAACGCAACCTCAGGTTACTTTCTTGGAGGGGTCACAAATACTTAAAAGGATCATACCTGCTCTTGACAAGTGACGATGAGCCATGCATTGAAGGCCTGAGTCGAAGTTGCCGCGGGGACATTTTGAGCCAAAAATAGTGAACCTTTCTTGCACTTTCTCGAGAACCAAAGACTCCAACCAAAAAAACACTCGAGAGGACAATGGGACCTCAAGACCTCCTAAGAGAGTTGCAGACGATTTCCGACCACTTGTTGACCACCTAGGTGGTCGGTTGCTAGAAAACTGGTCGACTCAGCCAGTTTACCAAAATTGGGGCAGTTTGGTCTTTTAAAGGTCGGCTCTTTAAATATACAACTCCAAGTCACTTTTGGTCTCACACCCAAGGCCGAAATACACTTCTCTTTGCTCCTAGGAACTTTTCTCTCTCAGATCCACACTTTATATACGTATTCCAACGCCTCTTGCGAAGTTGATTTGCGAAAGACTTTCGATTCTCTTCGCTTTGAACCGATCAAAATTTGTTTTTGAAGCTTCTTTCTCCATTTTCACCACTTGAGGTATGTTTCTCTCGAAGTTTAGCACCTTTTCCCGGGCTTTGACTTTCTTTGACTTTTTTCTCTTCCCGAGAGTTGACTTTTGTTGACTTTTTGCAATTTTGGCTCATTTCGCTAAATTTTGCTCAATTTTGCACCTTTTTCAGATGGCTGACCACATTCCATACGATGGGAGTTCTCCACGAGTAGAGGACGAGCCTGACATTATGCCATTGCTACCAAGATTCTACTTTTCAACGGAGAGGTACCACCTTGAGCATATACTACCACCGAAAGCACCTTTCATCATTTCACACAGTTATGCGACAAGCACCCGCAGACTTGCTACTACGGGGCAAGTCCCACTTATCTCATCACGCGTAGGTGCGTGCTACTTTATATTTTCGGCGATGTATTTTGTATTTCTTGCACATTTCATGCTTTCGCTATGTATTATATCTGCTCGTTCTGAACACATTTACATACACAGGACTTCTGCTCATTCTGAACACAACTCACACACAGCATCCCGTTCATTTGGCACACAGCTCATGCATAACATTCTGTTCATTTGGCATGCAGCCTCACAACATAATACTGCTTCATTTGGCACGCAATTTCACAACATAGTATTTCGCTCATTTGGCATGTAGCTCACAACACAACACTCTGTTCATTTGGCACGTAGCTCACACACAATATTATGTTCATTTGGTACGTAGCTCACACATAGTATTCTGTTCATTTGGCACGCAGCTCACACACAGTATTCTGTTCATTTGGCACACAGCTCACAATACAGTACTTTGTTCATTTGGCACATAGCTCACAACACAGTACTTTGTTTATTTGGTACGCAGCTCACAACACAGTATTCTGTTCATTTGGCACGTAGCTCATACATAACATTCTGTTCATTCGGCACGCAGCTCACACAGAGTATTATGTTCATTTGGAACACAGGTGGCTTCCCGTTTCACCCGGGGATACGGACCGATCATCGCGAGGGAGTAGTACATAGAGCTCTCGCATGTTGTTCCATGCATTGTAGATGAGGGGGTTTCGCCCATTTTGTGGGGTTGTCGCATCTTCACAGCGAGCAGACCTCATGGATGCACCGGTAGAGAGATGGGACACTATCAATTCCTTCCATTTTTTGCTTGTGGACATGCGATGACCCGCACGACTTTTCGATGCCGATGGGCCTCGACGTGGGAGGACCGATCCCATACGATTTTGATATGGCAGTGGGAGGAGGCGCTTGGACTTATCTGCTCGGAGCCCATCCGCCAATCTACCGATCATCGTGCATGGTCAGGTACACCTAGTGTACAGAGCAGTACCGAAGGACCATGCCCAAGACTGTTGAGGCCATAGAGTAGTATGCCCGGGGATTTCTGATGTTCCTTCTCGACCATACTTTCTCCGACAGGGGGAACATGGTCGGGCTATATCTTCTGAGTGCCCTGGTAGACCTATCACAGGTCTGGCACTTCGATTAGGGCGGCGTTGGCCTTACTACCCTCATCGCTATATTTAGCGCGACTTCATGCGAGCGAGGACCATAGTAGGTGGCTACCGAGAGCTTGGGTGGTACCGCCTCTTGATTTGCATTTTGCTTTTCAATATCTCAGACACCGCACACTCTCACACATTGCACACATTACATTCTCAGATGTGATGCACTCAAGATTCGTGATTTTCAGATATTCTCAGATTCTCATTTGCCTTTCACAATCGTGGGTTTGCGCCTACTTCCCAATGCTCGCCTTTAATCCGAGGTAGAGGCACCACCGATGTGCCATACTTCGCAGATTGTGGTTGGTGCCGCCAGCCCCAAGAGACATTGCCATATCTCCAAAGAAGATTTTGACACAAGACGACGACCGAGGTAACTAGAACTCAAACTTCATGCTTTCACTTTTGATTCATCTTGCATATTTATGACAACCGATCAATTCATGCACTTGTTATTCATGAGTCACCCGCAAATTTGGATAGCTATGCTGGGTATTCTTGCCCATTGGGCATAGGCGCCTCCCCAATATAGGATTTTGTTTGAGGACCAATACAGGCCTAGTTTCTGAAGCACTTTCATGCGCCAGACAATGGGTAATCCCGCCAGATATCCTTTATCGCTTCCATTAGATATTCACGGACCACGAGAGTCTCTCCGATCGGGAGGTTACGGACCTATGAGGCCGGTGGCCGACGCCATTCTTTTCCGGAGAAGGGAGTACGCGATACCTCCACAATACCGATGCCTCCACTAACAGTGTCCGCACCCCGTGAGGAGAGTCAGCCGATATTCTATTATCGAGCCACTGCCGAAGTCGCGACATCCTTCGACTAGCACAAGACATCGAGGGATAGGACTAGGGGGATGCCCCCACTAGGCGAAGCCCGATGGTCGAATCCTCCGATAGAGCTGACATGTTGGCGGTATGGGATGCCTTATCAGATTTCGCTCGAGTCTCCACTGCCGGATCATCGATATGTCAGTCCCCCTGACTCACCACCGGTATGCCTCACAGCTTTCATCTATCATTCAGATATTTAGACATTCATTCATTCACTGATGAATTGAACTTGCATCTGCAGCCTTCTAGAGGATACGTTGAGGGATTGCTAGAGGCGATGGCCTCGCTCGAGTTTATGGTTTTGAGGAGGGAGACAATGCTGCACACCCACGGCATCCCTTACTTTTGGTTTCAGATTTATCATACCGATGATGTATCGAAACTAAACACTTACTATATTGATTCATCAGATGGTAGAGCACATCTGACACATCACATTCACATACTATGTCTACATGCACACACTCCATGCACCATACTTGCATCTGCATCTGATATACATACTCTGGCTGATGTATTCAAATTACCTTTTTAGGTCACACCTGGCCACCTGGCCTTCTGAGGAGGGATCTCGACGCGCAGGGAGACGAGAGCACACCGGATGCAATGACGAGTCCGGAGGAGGAGGAGTTAGCACACCCTCACCAAAGACATCGTGGCAGAGATGATGACACCGCCTTGCTTCCGAGGCGAGACGACGCCAATGAGGATTTTGAGGATGGCTGCTCCAAATTAAGACGGGTAGCTGATGGCGGTGGGCAGAGGTCACTAGCCGAAGACTTGAAGAGAGCCTCTCGATCTGGAGCCATAGCACCAATTCAATTGCTTTTGCTTTGTTTACTTTTTTACTAGTAGTTGTAACACATTGTATAGCATTAAGCAGTTTTATTTTCTTTAAAACTTGTACCCGTTGTAAAAAAAAAAAAAAGCATAATGGAATGAAAGCAGCTTTTTGTTCAAAAAGTGTTGTATTTGTATTCTAAGCCTCGCATTGCATCACTTTGCACAAAAATGAGATTGATGAAAATTGAACATTCGTGTATTGCCAAGTCAGGTAGTGAACCAACGCAACAAACAAAACAACTTAACGAAAACAATTCAATAAACGAATTATAACAACTCGATAAGCAAAGAGCAACAACTTGATAAACAAATCACAACAACTCGATAATCAAAGAGCAATAACTCGATAATCAAAGAGTAACAACTTGATAAGCAAAACTTAACAACTCGATAAGCAAATGCATATTGGACAAACAACACAACAGGACACATCAAACAGAGTAAACTTCAGACTTCAAGACTCTCAAAGACTCAAAGACCAACATGGGAAGGCTAGGAACTCTTTTCTGGAGACAAGGAGCATCAGAGACCGCTTGCTCATCGCTAACTAGAAAAATACACCGCCAGTAAATCTGAATCCCAAAATATCAACTAGTGCCCGAAGCTCGATGCCCAAACTTGTAAATCGACACATGCATTTGTAGAGACGCACTCTAAAGCACATAACAAGCAAGTGAGAGCTTAAACACCCCTATGTTGGGGTAGGGCTTCTATCCCATTTTGTCAGAACTAGGTTTCACTATGCACGCATGGTTTCAAAACAACCTAAACTCGGGTAAGCAACCCGCCCCAGCTGGAATGGTCACTATGAATTCGAATATGCACTAGGTCGAATGGTCAAAGGGTGCCCGGAAACCGGGTTTGTGTTCTATATCGGTAGAGCCCATAACCGTAAGCCTTATGGCACGCAACCTCGCAAACCGCCAGAATAGCAGATAGCAAACACGGTGTCCTAGGCGCACCAATGCAAATGCAATGCAAAGAAACACACAATTGTAGTCAAAACAAGATATCATGAGTTCGAGTCAAGTTCTCTAAATCCCCAGCAGAGTCGCCAGAACCAGAGACGCCTCAAGGGCCTCTATGCTACAGCCGACTCAATTTGTGTCACGGCCCAGATCTAATCTCGCAGAGTGCAATGCAAGACTGATGAATCATCAAAGAGTCCAAATCCGGCAAATCATTTTTGAGAACAGATTTTTTTGAAAGAAGTGTCAAACATGGACTGCTTTGCCAGATACAGAGTCGCCACCTAAATATTTTATTTTGGGAAATTTAGGAAACCCTGACTCGTTGCCTAAGGCCACGTGTCCATCATCACCAAAGTTGCCTCGGCTCGGGAACTTGGGTACGATTGGGGAAGGTCACTTCGAGAGCACCCCTGCTCGCCCGATCAAAGATCGGCCTCTACTAACCATGATAGCTAGTTTTGAAAACATTATGCGTTCTTATTCTGGTTATTAGCCTAGATTTACTACGTGATGCGCACAGCATACAAGTATAGACTGGATCGCCCGAATTGGAACAAAACATTTCATGTTCATTTTGAAAGCGGTTTGCTACTCGCAAGTAGGCTTCAAATGCGGATTTTGCCACCCTCGGGTGCTAGTTATAGAACATGGTTTTGCCACTATCTAGTGGGCTTAAAACACACAAATAACAATGCATTATTCCAATTCAGATAATCCAACCTTTCACCCACAAGCATTCAGCATATATATCACATAAGGCAATTAGCCTCATGTTAAGCATGCTATCATGGCGCCACTCACACGCATGCAAGGATGCTAAAGCATAACCACTTACCGAGTACTCACAAGCCAAAACGAGGCTAATCAAAATCCATGCATGATCCTAACTATACGAAATGCCTAATGCAACACATGCAAATGCAACTAAGATAGGCTCAGCCATTTAAAGATGGCATGTGAAATGCTACAACTAACAAGTATTCAACTCAAAATTGAAATACAAATGTAGTTAGTATGATGCGCCGAGCAAGTGCATGCAATACTTAATGAATGAATGCAAACATGCTATCATAACGTATGCTAATTGAAACATGTCCTAATCTAACCGCATAAGCTAGTAAATAAAAAGGAGAAAGACGTGGGGTTGGAAGACATACATCACAACACGCATACTTACCCTATTACAGCTTCGTCGCCGAGGGTCCTAATAATACATCAATAAATAGTTACAACCGAACAAATAATTAAATATTACAAAACCCTAATTAATTAACAATTAACTAGAAGATGAATAAACGCATGCAATATGGACCGCCTCGGCCAAATTCCAATGATGAATGATGCACGTTTGAGTTGCCTTGTGCGAAATCCATTGCGATGCCCGGTTTGCCTCTATTTGCAATTGTTCTCGAAATATTGTGCAAAGCCCGAAGTCATAATTTCTGATTTGTTGCAACATAGAGCAAACAAAGGGGCATGGTAAAGTATTTTCACATATGTATGCATGACTACTCTTCAAGCGAGTGTAGTCCTGATCCTCGTGCCACCAATCACATCCTCGATGCATGATGATGCGAGCGAGTCGAATTGCACGACTCGATGTGAAATGAATGCATATAAAAACACAACGAAGACCTAAACTCCATCATGGGTGATCCGAGTTTATGTCGGCAAGAATCGTGAAATTGAACGCCTGGCCACTGAGTAATAAACGCCCTTTATTTCTCGTCGCGTTGGGGCAAACTCCTATCCCAAACACAATGCAAATGAGATGGCATACATAATGCGACTAACATACAACCTAGAAGCATAATGCGTTATGAAAATGGCATGGCCACAATGCTCGATGTAACGCGTGGCATACATTAATGCTCTAACTGATACAACCTAGCATACACAATGCTAATGCTAAATTGAAATGGCATACACAATGCACAATGGACTTACACTCAACATGAGTGGATTACTCAGCCACACTCAAGTTAGTGGCCATTAGATGAAAAAAAATGAGACAACAAAATAGTGCGTGTACACATGCACGCATACCGAGGATCGAATCCTATAGGCTCATAAATACCACTTTACCAAAGCATGGCAAGAGGGATGGAAGATGGGATACAAACATGTAATTTCCAGCACCAAACTTATGATGCTAAATGGTCCCGAAACATGGAAATATGGGTAACCTGATGCATGAATGAGCCCCTAAACTCAAAACTAGGCACATGTATTGAATTATAACTATGCAAAGCAAGCATTATTTGACCATGAAGCACACAAAGACAGAGCCAAGGAAGTCCCAAAAACATGCACATTTCCATTTTAAACTCATGGCCAAAAGATGCTAATATGATGGACTAAAATAGCATGCAACATTGGCTAGTAAGCATGGTTTTACATGGCATGTATATGAAGCGTAAAGAGAACTCATCAAACCAGCCAAAAACAGTGAATAAAAATATGTCAAAATATGCCCAAATAACTAATCGAGCATGTCACGACTAATGCATGCAAAATGATGAGCTCTTTAGAGGGCCATACAAAAGGGGTTATTAAGCACACCTACATAGACATGTAACATGGAAAAACCACCTCTAGAAATGGAATATGACAGCCCTAAAACCCACCAAATAGGCTCCCTCAAATCAGTCTAGGAAACATGCAAAGAAAGGCCCTTTTGAAAGCTGCCTTGAATGGGATTATTCACACACATGCATCATAGGCATAAAATATGGCAAAATGGGCTCTTGATAGAGCTTTAGGCAGACCTTAAAACCCCTAAAAATGAGGCCCTAAAACATGACTTCAATGCATGCAAAATAGAGTCCCTTTGGAAGGCCAAAAGGACCACCAAAACAAGACAAGGAGAGAGGGGTCACCTCCTCTGATTTTGGCTCCTCAAAAATTACATCTAAGCTACTGAAAAATCCACTGAATTTCAGTGGCTAAGAGGCTAAAACAAGGCCAATGTAAATGCTCAAATACATGGCTCAAAGCATGAGGATATGAAGCATGCAAGGAAGAAGATGACTCCAAATAGAAAAGTTACCTCAATCAAAACTTAAAGAGGAGGTCAAAACAAGACTTTATTTAGTTTAGGTTGAGGTTCAAAATGCTCACAAATAAGGCTAATATATCATGCAAAATAAGCCCTAAAAGAGAGATAAAGCATACAAGGAGTAGGAGACCTCAAATTTAAGCAGTACTCTTAAACAAACATGAAGAGGAGCTCAAAATAAGACTACTTTCAGTTTACACCAAGGCTCAGAAAAATGCTTTCAAGTATAGCTAATAGATGAAGCAAAATGATGTCAAAATGGAGGAAATAGAGAAGTTACCCTTGAAGAGAAGAAGAGGCCAAAGCAGCCTCCCTAGACCAAAATAGTGAGTCTTCAACCTCTCGAAAACAAGCTCCAAGGACCTCCAAACAATGTTGGAAGTGTGTGGTTATGAGGTGGTGTGCAAAGGGCCACAAGACTTTACACTTTTGAAGCCAAAAGGGAGAGATATAGAGGAGATGTATGGTTTTTGCTCCCGACAATTTCGTAACCCTCGCAATGGAAGGGGAGCCCTTTCCTTTATAGAGAAGAGAGGCTAAAGATTCTCTTAGAAGCTTAAAACCTAGGTTAAACATCTCCACATGTATAGGAGGATGCACAGAAATGGCAACAGCCAGTGGCACAATGGAATACATTTCTTATCGACAAAATTTGGCCGACCGCCAGTTAAAGACAAGCCCATGGTCGGCTGACCACTTGGCATGGTCGGCCGACTAGGGGTCAAAAAGGTTCAAGCCCCAAAATCTGGCCGTCATAAGAAGCCCTTGAAGTTAGCTTTTCCAATGCCGCATAAACCTTGCATTAAAATTCCTCCTCCTATGCAAAAAGTTATGCGGCTTTGAAGGTGACGCAAGTAGATTTGGTCCAACCGGACTTCAACCAACCATATCTCCCCCAACCGGACTTGGCTTTAGGATATTCTTGAGTGAAAAATGAAGCCCGAAAGTAATCTTTTCCAATGGTGGTGGGCCTCATATCTTAAGTCCAGAGTATGCAAAGAGTTATGCTCCATTTCGGTGAAGCCATCGTGAAGTGTTTTCTTCTTCTTCCCCGATTCATGCTGAACCACTTTTGACCAAAAAAAGCTGGTCATCCATCTGATTTTATGGTTTTCCATGTGGCCACATTGAATCCCTTGAAGTTAGCTTTCCAATGGTGCCAACCTTGCATCAAAATTCCTCCTGTGCAAAGAGTTATGCCCGTTTCGGTGAAGGCTGTACTTGAGCTTCGGTCCTACCCGGATTCATGCTTTAACTTCTCCCAAACTAGTTTTCCTCTCTCTTCTCCTATTTTCTTTCAACTCCAAACCCCTAGAAAAGGTGTATTGAAATATTTTTCAAAGATTTCATCTCTCTTTCATTCATTTCCACTTTGTCCTTGCTCGACGATGTATCGAAAAGCGCAACATTTGACAAAAATGCGAGCCTCGGAACATCATAAAACTTTATTTCAAAAAACATTTTGAAAGAGAGGGTACCAAGACTAAAATCTTTTGATCAAGATTGTTTTGGTCTAGAACAGGAGTATGAAGTTGAGATTTGACCTCTCTCCTGTCGATAGGAAATCTGAACCTTGCCTCGCACACCTTTTCTCCACCATGCGTAAACCATCGGAAGTGGCATGCGACCCGATGAAGGTGGTCTCACAGACCATAGTGTCCCTCAAAAGAGAGGAACAAGGTGTGTGCATAAAAACCTAGAGCAAACGGAGGTAGTTAAGCAATCGGCGAATCGAGAGAGCACATGGTTAAAATTCAAAACCGAAAACCGGGCTCCAACGGGGAAAAAATGGCCCACTGACTCACAAAACGTAGCCTATAGGCACATTGAGAGATGGTCTATAAGACCTCTTCCTTCCTTCTGGAAGAGAAAAAACAAAGAAAATAGGACCCCTGGTTCACAAACCGAGGCAAGGCGAAAAAGAGCCCCAAGTCCGGAGGCAAGGCGTTCTCAACCGAGACTCCGCGAACCTCAAAACGAGACAATATCATATTGTCATCAAATTCGTAGCTCAGCCCAATGACGCTCGGTCTTAAGGTCGGTCAAAAATGAGGTGTCTACACTAGTCGATGCCCTAATGAGGGATGATGGTGGTGCTAATGGATGCAGCACGCTTGTATCGCTACTCTGAGCATTGCTTGGCGTTGCCCTGCCCAATTCTCGGTTTCCACGATGAGCTACAAAGATGACTTCGCCCGACTGGATTCAATTGATCACCTCGGCGACGGTTAAATCTTGTGTCCTTTACTTCCTATTCGAATTCCTAACATCAATTTGGACATGATCGGACTTGCGGTTCTAAGAAGGGGATAGAGTACCGTCAGATTTCAAATTCGGAGAAGCGAAGAAGCTAGCCTGGTATGCACAAAGATGGAGGATGAGAGAGCTTCATCCCACTTCGGGCTTGCATCCTCTCGATGAGTGCATAGCTTGGCTCGATGAAGAGGTCTTGCAGTTAAGGCTTACTTTTGGCATCAGAGGCTTCAGCATAAGCTCGGGAGGCACAGAAAGAATCGAACTTTTGACTATGCCCCAAATTGTTATTTGCTAGTAATCAAGATTTTCAAGTTTCTTTATGAATGAAATAAAAAGCAACTTCAATTTGTATTCAAGAGTAGGAGAACTCTATCTTTGAAATCAAATGCAATTGAAGGTTGTGGTAATCAAAATTTTTCGGCTTGATCCAAAAATGGTCTAAGTTGTAAAAAGATTAATTTGAACAAAATCAACTTTTTATTAAAACTTTTCAAAACTGTTTTTCAATATGGATCACAACCGGATCGATGCCCGTAGATCTATCAATGAGATGTACAACCCCGATCTAGCAAATGGAAAGTTGCCCCTTGTTTTGAATAGCTAATGCACTAGAGATCACAACCAAGCTCTTGAAACGCAAACGAATAGACAAAGATGACCAACATGATCGATGGACAAAGGATTGATTTAGAAGTGTTTATGGTACTGGACTTCGTAATGAAGTTGCTACATATCCCAAGATGGGAATCAAGCCTTACGTAGTTCGATTCAGTTCACTGCGGTATTAACACTCTCCTTTTTGGCGCTCTAACTTTTGCCAAGGCCACCCATTCGGGTTTTCAACCTTGCGAGCCTGGGCTTTTATTATTTCAAATTTTACTGCTCTAACTCTTGCCCAGGTTGCCTTTTTTCGAGTTTTCGCCTAGCGAGCCACTCAAGGAAAGTATTTCTTCAACTTGTCCATGTTGATCGGTCGGAAGAACTCCTAGGCCATCTAGGCCCATCGAATGACAAATTTCCACCACCACTGTGAGATATAGACTTGATGATGTAAGAGCCAAATTCAATTGGGTCTAAACTTGCCCCTAGGGTCGTGGATGGGAGCTCGGTTGTCTTTGGAGCACAAGATCCTCCTCTCAACACCTCGACTTAACCTTCTTGTTGAAAGCTCCCCGGCAATTGGCCGTGGGTGATAACCCCGGACGTGATACACGGTGCTTTTAGCCTTCTTTCATCAAAGAGCATGAATTCTTCGAACCTACTATTATTGCTTACACACTCTGGTATCATATTATTCCACGACACCTTGTTCGACCAATACTCCGTAATGACGTAACCTCAACTTCGAGTAGAGACGAAGCGGCGTAATGTTCTCCATCCCATAAAACAGCAAGGAATACCTGAGTCAGCCAGAGAAGTTCGAATTGAAGTCCGGTGAGTCTCCAAAGGAGCAAATGGTAGCATATCTAGCCTTTAGTCCTCAGTAGGTTTTCACCATCTTACCGCGAGAATGTGCTTGATGTTTTGTTGGCGGCCCAATCGCTGCTCTGTTTGTTTTGTGGTCGAGTATATGTAAGATGACTTATGAAAAAGTCACGTTGTACTTTCTCCTTCCAAAAGTCGATCACCTCCTTCTTGAAGAGGGAACCACATTCGAAATAATCTCATTTGGGGACCCCAGTTATAATGGCGATAGATGATGTTGTTTCGATGAACTTAGCTACATCACGATGCCTTCAACACCACGTAGAAGATTGGGCCTCAACCCACTTCTTCGTAGAAAGTAGTCTATCACTACCAGAATGTACTCATGCCTGGCGGACCTTTCGAGTGACAACCCCAATCAATTCAATCCCCAGACTAAAACGCCATGGCGAAGTCATGTTATTACCGACGGCGGAATGTTCATATAGCTTTGGATGGATTCGACGACATGTTGTGGCATGTCAACAAAAGCCAATACAATCCTCCTCCATGGTGGATACAAGTAATAACCTTGTTTAAAGGATCTTCACAGGCATTAGCATCCACCGCTCTTAGTAAGCTCCTCGCGACTTCCTCCATGGATGGCCTCTATCAGTGCTTGGACTCTTTCAAGAGATTGCAACGACATAGCTTATGCATCCCGAGATGACCCTCTTGTATAGTTTACCTCCCTTGAGAGCGATGAACCGTACGTGTTCTTCTTCCAATTGCCCTCTTATCTTTAGCATTTGCCCTCGTAGATACGCTTCCTTTTTCCAAGAAGTTCCAAACGCTGTAATAATACAGGAATTTTCATCTTGTAACTCATACATAAGCGGCAGAATCGGCTACCAGAGGTCGCGCACCTAATTCTGCTCGATGATGATCGAGATATATCCGGACTCCGAAAAGGAATGTCTATCATAGAAGATAGAGTTGCTAATGAATCAATGAACCTATTGTTCTCTAACAGATGGGTGAAATTGGGTTTTCTTAAACCGAGGAATCAACGTCCACAGGTCTAGTGATAGATTCTCATCTTTTCTTCTTTAACTTTCCAATCTCCTTTAGCTTGAGATACAACAAGGTTCGAGTCCCCTCGATGACATCCAACCATTTTTGCCTCCTAGTTCCGACTATTCTAGTCCAACAATACATGTCTCATAATTACCTATTATTCGATACATACTTTGAACCGGAGTTTGAATGCTATGGTATACAAGAATTGTCAATAACCAGGAGTGTAATGCGGGTCTCGAATCCAACATTTTCTTGCTCAGGTAGTAGATAGCTTTCTCCACTTTGTCCTTAGACTCTTGTGCAAGCATGCAGCCCATTGTCGTCTCTGGCCATCGATAGGTACAGAATCAACGCATTTCCACGGCTCGAAATGGTGACAACACAGTGGAGTTCTCAGAATATTGCTTGATCGGTGCTGAAAACAACTGACGTATCGTACCATCCATTGAACTTCTTTTCCTTTCTTCTGTAGAGACCAAACAAGTGGTTCACAAGTCAAGGTTAATTTTGCAATAAACCGCCTTATGAATTCAATTCACTTACTCTAGAAAGCCTCGCGTACCTCTTTTCCGAGTCCTCGGCTGGTGGCAATTCTAAGATGGCCTTTGATTTTGGAAGGATCGACCTCGATAATTCCCTTATTAATGATCAAGAACCCCAAAGATTATCCTACTATAACACAAATGTACATTTATGAGATTCCACCAGTAGAATCGTCGATATTCTCTCGATCCATTGGAAGAATTTATGCAAGGTGGTGTAGTGGCCCTCTCTTTCCTTAGACTTGACAATCATGTCGCCCACGCATCTACCTCAACCTCTTTATGGATCATATCGTGCAAAAAATTGTAATCATAGCCTCGTTGATAAAGAGTCCCCGGCGTAAGTTTTCTTCAAAATTTCAAACGACATCACCCTATAACAATAGGCTACGAGTTGTGGTGAGTGAAAGGTCTTCTCCTGTCTTCGGGTGCCATCAAAATCTGATTGTAGCTTGAAAACCCATCCATGAACGAGAAGCGGCAAATGATGCCAATAAGAATGAAGTCCACCAATTTGTCGATATGCGGCAGAGGAAAAGTTGTCCTTCTGACCGGGGCTTTGTTCAAATCCTCAAGTCCACACATACCCAGAATTCTCGCAGATCCTTTCTTGGCACCCTAACTATATTAGCCAACCAAGTAGGGTATTCAGACACCAATAGGAACCGTGCATCAACTGCAAGCAGGTGACCCTCCTTCTTTGATCTTCGAGCCAGTTTTACGGGCGAGATCCTTTGAACTTTTTATATGTGTCAGGCTCTAGGTCAAGAGGGATCCCGTCATTTGTACAATCTCGTGGATCGATTCCTGAGGCATGTTCGTAGGACCACGCCAAAACGTCTTTGAAATCTTTTAATAAAGCGACTAAGCTGTCGCTCGCTTTCTCCGTGAACACACGTGGACTGGATCCGGACTACCGCGAGTCCTTCTCGGCAAGATACCAACATTAATTGTGGTGATTTCTATCAACCAAAGGTTTACAAACCTCCTCGCTCTTGTAATCAATCAGCGTTGTAAAAACCTAGAGGAAGATTTCTTCCTCGTCGCTTTTCATCAAAATTTTGGAAAGTCTTGATTAATGCAATAGAATTAAAGGCCGCGACGTAAAAGTACTTGGAAGCCACGCGAACATACTATTCTCATTTCATACACATCCTAATTTGCCTTTGATTCCTCTATTACAACTCAACTCAAAGGCAAAAAAAAGACGACTGGATAAAGTTAGTAGCATCCGGGTTGTCACCCCGGAGAATCACCGGACTCGAGACTCAAAGCAATTTGCCGAACTTGATTCCAACTCCACAGACTTCAGTGGAGATCAGATCTAGGCTCACTACGACCCGGACCGATTTCGCTTGATCAAAAAGCCCTCGCTCGTATTGCTTGGACGAGGGGAAGGGTGCGATGGATGCATCGAAGGAATCGTTTAAAGATGGGCTCCTGACGCTATACTTTCATTTTCCCGATCATGGAAACCGAGAAGTTATCCTCCCAAAGAATCGGACTCGATACGATCCGGAGGATGCGAGAGTAGACAAGAAATAGTGCTACCCCCATTTCAATTTATGTGCTCTCGGAATCCTCCTTCTTGTAATCGCTTAGCCTTCACGGTGGTGGGTTTTATACATAACCCGGCTAACTTCTATTCCCTGGATAATTGCAAGTCGAAGAAAATCTCAAACCACGTAAGCAAGCGCGCCTCTACCGCATTTAGCCATGGCTCTAGAGCCCTGAGAATGGAAGTCTTCGCCTCCCACAGACAAAAGCCAGTCCGTTCGAGGGGTCCCTGGATAGGTCGTGGTGCACCAACTCATCAATGCTTCCCGGCCACACTTGTCCCTGGCTCTTCCGGCCATCTCTTCCTTCTCCTCGTCCAATCCTCTCTTAGTAGGTAGGTAACCTAGTCGAAAGGTATATGGGTATATGTATTAATTTCGCCGGTAGATGTTCTGCGGCGCTTCCGATCATGGTTAGCCGCCTACTCCCATTCCTAGGGGATGTGCTTTGGAGCTTGTTCATACAGGTAGATCAGGCACCTGACTTGTATAACCCCTCATCAACAGTAGGATATTCTCGTACAACCTGCCCTCGCCACTAGGGTGAACTCCCCGACAAAGACACACCTAGCCACATATGCTCAATCTCCAAACGGTGTAGAAACCTGCTCATGGCTAGGGATGATTTGAAGAATTCCCAAAAAGCGATGGCCGCCCGCTTCCGTGGGGGCGCTTCAGTGATTTGATGCAAGGTGAAGAAGAAGTAGGCCTTCACTGTGTAGCCATGGCCGCCCCAGAGTAGAGATTAAAGGTTGCCGCGGAACATCTAAGACATGAAAATCAATATCCTCAAGGTTGCCTAGACCAACCCTAAGTCCAAATCTATATAGTCCTGCATCACCTCGGCCGGCAGGTATTATAAATGCAGGCCCATATCACACCGTAAGGCGATAGGCACAAAATCCACGTTAACGGTTTAACCCGAATAGCATATACCTTCATAAAGCGGACACCTGCGATTGATAGCAACGTCTGTGTCAACAAGGACCAATCGGGTATCCATTTCTCTCTACACCTCGATGAGAGAATAGAGTGGTTTGTTATGATCCCCGAAGCCCTCGGTGGCCATAGGTTCCTTGTCGTGTTGAAAGGTCAATGTCGAGGAAGCTCCTCCCTGAAACCAACCCTACCAAATATATCGAGTGTAGGTATCAATTTCGAAAGTTTCACGCGTCCATTGCTTGAAAATGATTAAGCTTGTCTCAGTGAACTCTTGAGGCCATAAGCAATTCCTGATAGAGAGATGTTCGCTTGGATTTTCTTGTCAAGCTTCAAAGATAGCCTCCTCCTCGAGCAATTTTTCTTTCAGCTTCAGGTCCTTCTCCGGATGCCTCTAGTTGGTCTTAAGTGTAAAATGGTACTTCCACTTTGGGGTCATGCGTGGTCAACCTCCTCAACAACATACTGTATCATCCGGTTGGTTCTCGCCCCCAATTGCCTATGTGGGCAAGACGTAGTTGTCGCCTTCCCACCACATCTCAGAGCATAACGGATGTATAGTCAGTCTTGGCTCATATAATTGTTCTTATGCCCACAAGACATTCTCGCTATAGGTTTAGCCTTCCTAGCCCTCTCAAGATCCTACCTGTCTTGCCCAAATTGCTTCAAGTGCCTGCTCAGGTCTCAGACTAAACCCGCCTCGATCCCGAGCAAAATTTAACATCTAAGAGCCTCCTGGCCGATCCCTTCTGATTCCTCACCATTCCGGCCATCACGATATCCTAGCTTTGATTGCCCCTCGCTCGGGTCAGGTGCCTTTAACAACATCCGCTCGCCGTCACCACCTAGTAGTTTCTCACACCATCCAAGTCGAACCAAGCACGTTCACATCCCTAAGTCCTCGTCAAAGAACCGCAATTTCATAGTTCTTTCATAGTCATTCAACCCCTGATTAGGTCCATCCTCCCCAACTGTTGGATCGGCCTCCCACTAACCGGCAATCCTACCATTGGCTTAAGCCGATCTGGTTGATGTGATATAACCACTGTGTTGTAATACAGTTTTCCGCAGAATTCTGCCAGTTCAATCAAGATTCCTATTCACCCTCAAAGTCATCCCGAGCCTGCTATACCACCACCATCGGCTCAGTTAGTTTGGAGGCTCAACATGCACAACCAAGTATCCAAGATGATCGTTCACCGCCTTGGGTAGGTGAGAGGCTGATATAGTTAAAATCGTATAGTATAACCCCAAATAATCAAATTGATGTGTTTGGCAATAAGCTTATAGGTGGGAGGGGGTTGGTTGCAGGAGGGGCTATTGCATTTGGTTTTTCGAGGTGCGATTACCTGGCTCACGAGGATCCTAAATTCATGAGACAACTCAGAGTAATCGGGTCGGTGTCGTGACTTACGTTGTTGGTAAAACACGATTTAATGTGGGTTATGGGTTGGTGGGAGGTTATTTGGTAATGGGCTGGCCCAGGGGCTTCAACACTCGAGGTAGGATTGGGATTAACTGTTCTGGGACGTCCGTGATTTTCCCTCGACGCAGGTAATCTCCCCAGTGTTAGAACTCTAGAGGAGGAGGGTGCGGGCAAAATGCTCGCGCCATCAGGCCATGGTCGCCTGCCGGTCTGCAATCACCGCTCGCTGAGCTGTTAACCTTCGGCGGCGCATAAACTTCGCTTGAAGTAAAGATCCCGCCGCGATGGCTTGGTATAATCTTTGAGCTGACGACGCGTCTCCGCTATAAGATGCCGATCTAATCAACAACAGTATCTCGCGGGAAGAAACCAAACCCTGTTTTACCACCACTAACGGGCGGATAAGGACCATCGACCGGTAACCGGCCAGACGATGAATCATTTTAACTTAATTCGCCTAGTGACCGGGGTAATGAAAGGAACAATCGTTGTCCGGCCCATCGTGATCCCTGACGATGGAAGTTCTGAGAATTTAGTCTAGAGTGCTCGGGAATATCTTCCCCGTCCGGGCTAAATGAAGCTAAACTACCCACAAAAGATAAAAGCAAAATATGAAACAAACAACCGTAAAAACGGACAAGATAATCTGGCCTAAATAAAGACAACACACACATACTGTTGAACACTGCTTCAACACTCACTGCCTCTAAATCATCGCCAAATCTCGGATAATTTAGTAAATCATTCTAAATATCACGCGTTCGGAGTCTTCCGATATCAGACGAAATTTACATAACTCTGTAGGACACTTCGACAAAGACATATGGAAGCCGGGCACGCACTCTAAAACACCCCTATGGAGGGTAGGGCTTCCGTCTCTATCTTTGTCGAACTAGGTTTCACTATAATGCTAGTTAGTATTTCAAACAACTACAAATCTAAGCAACCTGTCCTAGTTTGGAATGGTCACTATGGATTCCGATATGCACTCAGGTCAATGGTCAAAAGGGTGTGCTCGAAAACTGAGGGCTTGTGTTCTATTTATATAGTTCATTAACCGTCACTTTACGCTAGTTCTCCTAAGAAACTGCTCAGAATAACATGCTGCATTTACAAACACGGTTCTACACTAATCAAATGCAATGCAAAAGAAACACATATGTAGATAAAAACAACATATCATGAGTTCTAGCTGCCTCAGTCTCAGCTAGAGTCAGCTAGAATCAGAGACCGCCTGGTATTGTAGTTCTAGGCTAACAGTCAGACTCCTATCACAGCTCAATCTAATCTCACAAAGTGCAATGTAAGACCGATAAATCACCAAAGAGTCCAAATCCCAAATTGGTTTTGAAAATTAATTTTGAATCAAAAAGCTAAACATGGATTGTTTTACAGACGGAGCTTAATATTTCGTTTTGTAGAAATTTAGGTTCCAACTCGTGTTTGCCACATGGTCCGGCTATCACCAAGTTGCCTCAAATGAACTTGGGCACGAGGGGAAGGTCCTCAAATGAGCACCTTACCGATTAAAGGATCGGCCTCTACTAACATGATATGTCAAGAGTAAATGTATGTTCTTATTCCGATGACATCTAACTTTACTATGTGTGATGAGACAAAGATACAAGTATACAGACTAGATCGTTTAAATTGGAAATCAAACAATTCAATGTCTGCTTTTTTTGAAATGGTTTGAAGCAAGCATCACAAGTAGGCTAAGACGCTGGATTTCGCCATCATGGGCTTAGTAAACGATTAATAGAATTGTTTCAATTCAAACAATGAAGCCTTCATCCACAGCATTCATGTAGTTAAACACTTAAGCACATAGCCTCATGGCAAGTATGCTGGAATATGGCACACTCACACTCATGCAATTGCTGCAAACTTACCTAGTACTTTGTTTTGTGTGCTTATGTTAGAAATCAATACATGACCCCTAGCTATGTCAAGAATGCCTAATGCAACACATGCAAAATGCAATCTTGTATTATTTGATGTCATGAATGCAACTTGATACATGGTCAAATTGGTATTGAAATACAATGCAGCTTTATATGATGCTGAAAGCTCGTGCATGCAAGATGATGAATGATGTAATGCATGCAGCATAAGTTTGTTAATTGAAATTGATGCCTTAATCAAATAAAAGGGAGAAAGACTGGCTAAGACATGATCACACTCACGCCCACTTATTACAACATTTGCCCCTCGATTTAAGAGTCCGAATAATACAAGCTGTTACATCTAAGTTGTTTAGCTAACTAATCTAATA